>JAURVB010006358.1:0-89575 GCA_033002965.1 Piper betle | reverse complement strand
AGATGCTGATCGCCCTCCCAAGAAAAATAACATTAGCATACATACATCCTTCGTGTCAAAGAACACCGGTGATAACCACCCCACGGCAGTTATCGCAATTTTGTATCTCCTAATAATTAACTAATGATATTTTTAAAAGATATCCGTCTACTATATCCGTCTCAAGTAGATATTAGCCCAGTGGAAATTTTAAACTAGAAAAATTAGTTGTTTTAATAAAATATGAAAGCCTAATATTATACCAAAAAAACTAGGAAAATCTTGTGTTCTAATAAATTAAAAAGCCTAATATTATATGAAAACTAGGAAAACTAAAACTAAAGCAATTAGGTGTTGTAATAAAATATGAAAGCCTAATATTACAAGAAAATTAGAAAATTAAGACTAGAAAAATTAGAAGAATTCAAAATTAAGAATTAAGAATGAAGAATAATTTTAATAAAGAGTTTTTTCCCATTAACTAGGTCTATCTAATAATAGGTTTTTTACGCCAAGTGGATAATTTAATATATCACCATGTGTTCTAATAAAATAGGAAAGTCTATATATTATATTAGAAGTAGGAAATCTAAAGATATGAAAATTACATGTTTTAATAAAATAAGAAAACCTAATATTATAAGAAAAGCTGAAACTATGAAAATTAGGTGTTATAATAAAATAGAAAAACCTAATATTATAAGAAAGCTAAAACTAAGAAAGTTAGGTGGTCTAATAAAATATGAAAGCCTAATATTATAGGAAAATTAGAAAATTAAAACTATGAAAATTCAAAGAATTAAAAATTATGAATTATGAATTAAGAATAATTTCAATAAAGAGTTTTTTCCCGTAATAGATCTATCTAACGAGGTTTTTATATGCCAAGTAATTATTATGCTAAGTGGATGATTTAATCTATTGTTATGTGTTCTCATAAAATAAGAAAATCTATTTATTATAAGAAAACTAGATAACTAAAACTAAAAAGTTAGGTGCTCTAATAAAATAGGAAAACCTAATATTTTAGGAAAATTAGGAAAACTAAAACTAAGAAAATTGAGCGTTGTGAAAAAATATGGAAGCCAACATCATAAGAAAATTAGAAAAACTAAAACTAAAAAAGTTAGGAGAACTGATAATTAAGAATTAAGAATAATTTTCATAAAGAGTTTTTGCTTTAAATAGGAATATATAAAATAAAGTAGTGATTAATAGTGTTTATTGATTTTACCCATGTAATAACGTTTTCTTTCTTAAATTCATTTCATAATTGTTTACGAAGAAAATAATGTTAAAATATAGTTTTAAAATTAGCATGTGTTATTTGATCACTTGAATATAAACATGCATTAATTATTTGGCTATTGTCCAAGTCTGGGCAAAAATTTGTAGCTAGTAAAGCTGAGACAAATATATGATCAATTGACTAGGAAAACTAAAATTAAACACATATAATTATGCAAAGTGGATAGTTTAATAGATTGTCATGTGTTTAAAATCAAGCACATAATTGTATGTGATACTACACATAATTATGCCAAGTGAATTTAAACATGCATTAATTATTGACATTTCTATACATTTCACAACTATGGAGCAGGAAAAGTTCCAATAACATAAAAATTAATAATTAACAAGGTAGCTCAAACTCACATTTCTATGTTTACAACATTACCTTTAACATTAAATTTTTCGTATTCTTGGATGTTTTTCTATATATTTTTATATGCAGAATTTATAATGGGAGTTCTATACCTGTAAGATTATAATGTTGGTTTAAAAATGCAAAGTTCGGAGTTGGTCAAGTACTGTGCAGTATCGGATTTTAATTTTTTGTGTATGATGGAGACTTATTAAAGGAATATATTTGAAATTAATATTGTGAAGTAAAAGTAATAAACGAATCTAGAAAGTTTCATCAGGTTTCATGAATTTTTTAAAAAGCCATATACAGAAGAAGGATAAAGTGGGCAATTTTTTAAAATTTTTCTGTTATGTTCTGGATCAACCAGGGTAGCCAAATTGTGAAAGTGGTTCCATTCCATTAAAATTATAATTGGTAAATAAAAGATTGAATTGGCAAAAAAATCTCAACTATGATTAGTTCTAAAAAACTCCAATTAGAGGTTAAAAATAATGTGATTAAAATAAGATATATAATTTAATAAAAATTATAAATAAAATAATTTAATTTTATAAACCACCTCAAATAAATATCAGCCCGCACAAGTGCGGGAATCAACTTAGTTGTTTATAAATTATAGACATTCAAGGAAATTATTTGATAAAAAGATAATAAAATTAATGGTAGTGTGGGACACAATTTGTTCATAAGTCTTTCCAGGTCTACATCTATTAATTAACTACTGGGTTTTTTGAGCCATACGAACATATTTTTTGGTCTAAGAAATAAATGGAGGTGGCAGTGGACAATTACGTGCCATGCCTGCTATGATCGACATCTATTAATAACTGATAAAGAAAACAAATATTTTTGAAGATTTGTTATTATTTTGTTGAGATCATCAAGCTTTGTAAGTGTTATCTATATCTAACGTAACTTTTTGTATGCATCTAAATTTTGGAAGATTTACCAAGATTTAAGTTAATAACAAAACAAAATTGCCAAATGCCAACTTTACTAGTACTTAATTTCTCTGATCTTTGTCTTTGCCCTTCCCAGGATTCCTCCCCTTCCCCGCAAAACGGTTTTTATTTCTTAATATATCAATTAAAATGACTAAGTAAATATTTATAGGATTTTCAAAAACAACTAGTTAAATTATTTTTCAAGGAAATTAATTTATATTTGATAAAATTATTCATTTATAATATTGTCCGTTAGTCCACTGTTTGGCCATTTGTCTATGACCTCGGTGATAAATATCTAAGTGGACATGGTAGACATGGAGAATTTAAATATTAATGGGAACATACCCACCCAGTCATGTCCATATCCGTCCCTGAACCATGACCACCCCTAAATAAAATTGCCTATAATTTCAATATTTAATAACTACTTTTAAAACTATTAAAATTAGAAAAGAAATCTCTTCATAAAATATTAGTCTCCAATATTCTGTCTACTTAAATACGATAAAGCTAACAGAATTAGACCACATGTCTTTCCCATATTTTTTTAATAATTGCTCTTGAATTCAGAGAATTTTAAATACAAACTCTAATGGTAGAGCATATTAATCAATTATTCATATTAGACTTCAGTACTTTTCTCTAATTATAATTTAATAGTAAATAGCCAAAGATCCGCACAACGGGCAGAGTATTTTTGAAACTTATTAATAATATATTAATAATACACAATATTAATTCAAAACATATTATTAACTTTTATTTTAAATAAAATAATGAATATCTATTTAATTTTAGCAAAAACGACCTACTTTTATAATACAATTTTTACATACAAATATTTAAAAATGATATAATTTTATATTAAATATGCAATAATTTTCATTGAGTATGTATTAACAAGTAAAAATTTTAAATTTAAGTAACTTTTTATAATCAATTAAATTTTTTAAATTTATTAAGATTTTTTATTAGAATTATAGTCTCAAGCTTTTCCCAACAAAAAATAATATTAAATTATAAATAAATTGCAAATATAAATTATGTACGCATTATTAAATAACAAATTTTAGTTCAAGTAATATGATTATAAATATAGAAGTAAAATTTTCTAATTTTTTTATTATCCTAATTTGGGTAGAACAACACTCCTAACTATTCCTAATTAATAATATTTAAAAATATTGACATATTAAATTAAGTAACTATAAATATGTCAATTGAGTTATTGTGAAGCCAAAATCAACCGCGATATAAAAAGAATAGAAGTGTGACAAAAGTGACAAAAGCCCAAGTGCTTTCATTTAATGGGGTTGATTCTATCTTAAATTCTCTCACCCATTCCTACTAAAAATATAACACATATACACACACACACACACACACACACACATATATATATATATATATATATATATATATATATATATATCACCCTTTATCTTATATATTATGGCATACCTTCTTATATAATTTACCCTAACTTTTTCTTAATAAGTTTCTCCTACCGTTAAAATTTCTTCCATCACCCATTTCTTTCAAAGAGAGGAACCCTTTGATAACTTTATATAATTTTATATTATTTTTTATTAAAGTTTAATTTATTTAATTTTATTTTCCAATTTCTACAAAATAATTCAATTTTCTTTAATCTAAATTCAGATTTTTCTTGGAGAAATGCATACTTAATCTTGAATTCATATTATGAAAATTTTCCACCACCAAAATTTTTTCTATCACACAATTTTTTGAAATAGAAACACAATTCCCCAGGAACTTGATCTAATTTCATGTTTATATTTATCAAATTTGCTATATTCATAATTGTTATCTCTTCGTATGTTTA
This sequence comes from Piper betle, assembly GCA_033002965.1. Classification (NCBI taxonomy): domain Eukaryota; kingdom Viridiplantae; phylum Streptophyta; class Magnoliopsida; order Piperales; family Piperaceae; genus Piper; species Piper betle. The sequence goes on along the minus strand of JAURVB010006358.1, from coordinate 85,155 downwards.
ATTTCATTTTTCAAGTTTTTGGGCTTTTTAAATTATAACGGTCGCTCTAAAATGGATTCTAAAGAAAATTTTCCAATTTCTAGAAAATAATTTAATTTTTAGTCTAAATTCAGAAATTTCTGGGAAAAATAAATAATCTTGAATTCATATTATGAAAATTTTCTAACCCAAAATTTCTTCTGTCGCACAATTTTTTCAAATAGAAACACAATTCTATGAAAACTTTATCTAACTTCATGTTTATATTTATCAAATTTGCTATATTCATAATTGTTATCTCTTTGTAAGTTTAATTTCAATTTCAAGTTTTTGGGCTTTTAAATTTTAATCGTCACTCTAAAATGGATTCTACAGAAAAAAATTATTGTAATGAAATTTTCTAGAAAAACTATTTGGTAGGAGTCTTGCTTATATCTAAGTACATAATATTCTAAAAACAAATAACTAAATAATGAAAACTTATTTTTTTACCATAATTATTGTCTATTAAATTTCATATATTTTTAATTATTTTAAAATTAAATAAATATAAAATAAAAAATAAAAAATACTATAAAATTAGACGAGAAGTTCGACCAACACGGTGTTATTGTGTTAGTAAAATAGATTATTACACACGAAAGCCAAATAACGTGATACCTTGTCACATTCCCAGCGTCGTCTTGAATACCCCTATCCAGCACACTCAACCCGTACAGCTCCGCTGCCCTGGCGCTAGCGATGGCGGCTGTGTCGCGGAGGTTGTTGGCGGCGACAAGCTTGGCAGCCACGGCGGTATCATTGATGGCTTCGCGGGTGACGTTGATGCCCATCTTGGTGAGGGTGAGCTCGCACTGGGAGAGGGCTTGCGGGTGGGAGATGATGCGGACGAGCTGGTCCTTGCGGACGCTGGGGAGGGCGAGGAGGCAATGGTTGATGGGGAGCTGAACCTCACCAACAATGTGGAGATGATGACAGAGGAGCAGGTCGTAGTTGCAGTGGATGGAGCCATCCATCGAATTCTCGATGGGGAGCACGGCCCGGTCGGCCACCCAAAACTGCACCGCTTGCAATGCCGCCTCGAACTGGTCACAAGGGACGGCCTCGCAGCTCGGGTAGGCCTTAATCGCTGCCTCCTCGTTGTACGTGCCAGGGATGCCCTGGTATGCCACCCGCAGGTTCGATCCGTGAAGTGGCGCTGGAGATAGGTCTACGATGGTGATCGGCTTGGGGAAGGAGTCCGGGACGAGGTCAAGAGGTCCTTGATTGTGGCTGTTCACGATGGCGTGGTTGGTGTTGGAGGTAACGACGTTGAGGGATGAGTGCCAATCGGCGCGGGTTGGCCCGATACCACTGTCAGAGATGTTGCAATGGATGCAACGGAGGGGTAGAGCTGGTCGGGAGCAACGGCAAAGTTGGTGAACAGATTGGTTGGCGGAGGCAGTGGAGATGGTGCTGGCGTCCATGGTGGGATAGGGTGGAGAACAGCGAGCTGAGGATGGGCGAACACAAGAGAAGGAATGTGAAGGTGGTACATGGTACGGTTTCAAATTAATTTATCATTAAATTAAATAGCTAAGTATGTATAAGATTTAAAGAATATAATAATGTATCATTTACTATAGGAAATTGCAGCCAATTAATTGTCGTGTAGGTCTATGGCTGTCAGGTGTCTCTTGCCCTTATGTCTTCCTCCATGAATGTGAAGTAAATGATTGTCTATTATAGCCCAGGTAATTTTTAATTTTACGTATTTTGATATAATGAATAAATACAGAGCTTAGGTCTCCCATTGGTGTTTATATATATACCCCAAGATTTCATAAAGGCATGGTAATAAATACTTGCACAGTTGAAGGATGACAAGCTAATTGCTTATGGAGGATCATTCATTTCTACTCATGTTCTTATATGCAAGTTTTTATATATTTAGAAGACAACTCAAGTTCTTGCTTTTATGGGAAGCATGACATGTATGTTATTATTTATTTGATTTATTTTATTACGTGCATATCCTTTTTTACAAATAAAAACTATTATTCATTGTCACTATTACAATATTGTAAGATAATAAATATGCATGATAGTTTTGTCATAAATTTAGTTATGCTTTCACAAAATCCCCGTAGGGTAATGTAACTTACATAATACATTTTGAAAGATGTAACACCACGATTTCGGTTCACCTGAAAACCGAATCAGAAATTTTATAATCAAGTCAAGTTATATTTAAAGTTGTTAGTCAATAAGATTTGATCGATAAAATAAATTGAAATAACCTGCTTGGTGTATTATGTGAAAGACTGTCAATAACGAATATTACTGGTTCGAAAAATAACTAATATATATATGAAAGATTGAAACAACCCACTAGGATTTGCAAGACCTACATGTATTATATGAAAACCGTTAATAACGAATATTACTAGTCTAAAAAATAACTTATACAAACAGGCAAATGAGTATTCCATTACCCACGGAAACTTATAAAACTTTAGAATTACATCACACTAGGCAATAAGCAAATATACTTAAACAAATGTCGGCTCGCATGAATGACTAATATTCATATTAATACATACAACGCTATATTAATACATACAACGCTTACACCTCCACATCCTCCATATTACACCCACCATGATACTCGAGTGGTAAAAGGAACGGTTAAATTAGTGTCACAAATTTCGGAAATGTGCTGCGTTACACATTACCCTTATACACCTCATGGGTTTGAAGGACTACTAGTGCATTCTATATATATCTCTGTACCACACATTCTCTTATTCGTGAAATCTATAAAATGCACGTATTTAGATAATAGGTTTAGGAAAGAGGCTTATATCATACATTTCTAACGCTTCAATTAAAAAATCAACATGAGATCTCATCCTCTTAGTTTTATTAAACATGTGTAGAAAATATGACTAAATAGCCCGACATTGAAGGGATCTGATAAAATGCTACTGATGTTGTTCAACGTCTAAAACACGGTTCAACTCAACACGCAAGGAGTCAAACAGAGAGGGAGAATCCTACGGACCTATGGTCCAAGCTCCAAGCGCATTGACACATTTACAGTCAGCTCGAACTCCGTAACCTATATCAAAACAATACTTAATAAAATACTGATAACTCTATATGTGCATGCTCGTGGTGTGTGGTCATATCATCAATACATCCTAATAAATAAAGCAATACTAAATAAACATACAACTAAACATATAACACGTAAATTGAGACATAACAATATTATTATTATTATTATTAAATAAATAAATACCAAATAAATACACTCATATATAATTAGGTAAATAATAAATATATGAATATAAATAATAGTCTAATAATAAAATAATAATATAATTATTCTATATAAATATACGACTAGACATGAGTAAATATCATATATATTCGTGTTAGTAAACATATAAATAATTAAATAAACAAATAAATAAATTAATTGATAAATAAATAAATAACTAATATTAATTAATCATAAATAATATTAATACAAATATTAAATAAATAAACATACACCTAATTACGTATAAATAATAACACGAGTAAGGAATAATTAATAATCAATCAATTGAATAAATAAAATAAGATAAACATGAAAAAAATATTTATGAATAAATACATTATCAATAACAATAATTAGTCACGTAATCATTCATCATAGTCAACAAATATATAAATAATAAGAAATGAATAATCACGAATAAATAAATAAATAAATAATTAATTAATTAATAAAAATACTCATAACAACTAAACATGTTAAACAATGTGAATATCCATCTAAACTAATGTAGGGGTTCTCGAATTACTAAAAATAGTCGAGAAACGGTCAAAAAATGGCTTAATCGGACCGAAATGAGCTGAACCAAACCAAGTTGGGCCGAGTCAACTTGGTCTGGGTTAAATAAACTACTAATAATTAGTCACGTAATCATTCATCATAGTCAACAAATATATAAATAATAAGAAATGAATAATCACGAATAAATAAATAAATAAATAAATAAATAATTAATTAATAAAAATACTTATAACATCTAAACATGTTAAACAATGTGAATATCCATCTAAGCTAATGTAGGGGTTCTCGAATTACCAAAAATAGTCGAGAAACGGTCAAAAAATGGCTTAATCGGACCGAACTGAGCTGAACCAAACCAAGTTGGGCCGAGTCAACTTGGTCTGGGTTAAATAAACTACTGGGTTAAGTCTGAACACCTCAAATCCTGTTCACACTCGTGAATCAAACCGGCATGTTACAGGCTACGATTAGGTCGGCTAACCCAAACCTAACTCGTGCGGATCTAATCTCGGCGTCTTAAGATGAAGATATGACTCATCATACATGAATGAATGCTCAAAATCCTAACATGATACTACATAGATGATATTCAAACTAATTTACACACCAATACAATTACGATAAAAATCGCATAAAAATTCTGAAATACAATGTACAGAATCTCCCTTAAAAGTGCAATTAGGGGCCACCCTGTTAAAATAATGTATACAAGTATATATGCATATATCAACAATTTCATTCACATACAATATAATATGTTGTAAACTCATTCTAGAACTTGGGTACTCAACCCACAATGCTTCCACATCGCAATCTATTCATGTTCCACACTCTATCATGTCTTAACATTTAATCATGTCACATTATCATGTCTCAAGCATTTAATCACACCATTCACCATATAATGACATCATAAACACAATATAACCACTCAATTGATTGATATGTGTGCAAACGACAACAGTGCTCCTCTGTCCAAACTAGCTCCTCCAACTCGTGATTATTACCTACATATAGTATAAAAAAACGTTAGTAACAAGTGTTACTGGTCCGAAAAATAAAATAACTATAATAAGTTAGCTATGAGAGCAAACTCTCATATGAAAGAAAACATCATATACTCCTTGTGAACACTTTGAAGGGCACCTACTGAGGAGCCACTGGGTTGCAGACCCGATAGCATCCCGAATTGACTGATCTATTGTTGTTGATGCCTCTCTCAACATTTTCTTACTTCATTTTCTGGTCTCAAATCCTAAGCCCTCTCCTTACGTCCATATTTCTCCTCACCTTGAGCACAAAGGCCGATTACTCTCACGCAGTCGCCTTTAGTACCCTTTAAACCACAAGTCCAGACATGTGCTATACTAAACAGTACCCGTAAACCTCCACTTTCTTCGGGTGTGAGGAACTCAAATGCAGTGTTGTCGGGATCCCTCGAGAATGGAGCAGCCCACTGCACTAATCCAGAGCCTGGTTTGACTATCACGACATCCGCTTATGGTACGTGAAGTCGGTTTCTCCATCTCTTGTCTCACTAAAAACTCGATAAAATTATATATGTAGGCCTGGGAAGGGATTTATATAATAGGCCCGAAGGCAACTTGTGGTGGATCTTGTTTTTGAAATCAACCTCGAGGGGTTATTAATCCGAAAAATTGTTCGGTTAAATGGCCCGAGTTAAATGGGATCCAATAAAATGCCACTTAACCCGTCCTATAAATAATAAAATAAACATACAATATAAGTGAACGTAAAATAGAGACGAGTCCTAAACGGACCTGGTAGAAGCTCCAAGGATGTCATCGTGCCTAGGCGGAGAGCTCCTACTCCGTACCTACACATCAAAACTAAATACTAACGCCCACTAACTAAATGATGCATCAACTCAACGAACATCACACACAACACCATCATCATCCATCACAATAACCAATCAAATAATCATAAAAGTGAATAATCCTAACTCGTCCTATTCATACCAATTTTACTGTGTTTTTCTAAGTTACGTCATGATCACTTATCATGCTGAGACTCGATCTATCTCATTAGATCACTTACTATTCATTCGCAATTACTCAAATCATACAATCATCCCTTCACTCATAATTAGACATTACTCATAACAGTTAATCAAATTTAGCATACTGTGCTAACATTCATCAATTTTAAATGATCAAATTGGAAGTAATTATACCTCACGTCGTCGATGATCCGCGAGGGTTAGGGTTTCATCGCGCTTCTCGAAGCTCGAATTCAACGCTCGACGGCGTCCGAAGTCGATCAGGTTCAACTGGATGAACTTGGCAGAAGCTCGGCCAAATTTCAGCGAATCCAGTTTTTGGCAAGTTTCAGTGGTTTTCCTACAGCTTCCAGCAGTTTTCTGGAGCAGTCACTGGCAACGTGTACTAGCTGTAAAGCAATGGTATTGGGTACCATTGGAACCACGGCGAGCCCAACGCGTCTACAGTGTCGACATGGTTGGTGGAGGTGGTGGCTCACCAAAAAATGCTAAAATAGGGGTGGTAGCGATGGGTGACTAGAATCGGCCGGCCTGGGCGGCGATAGGCTCCGCTCCGGTGGGGGAGGGTCGTGGGTTGGTCGAAGATGTCAAGGCGACCACTTGATCGCGGTGGTGACGGTCTCTGGTGGCGTGATCGGCGACAAAAGGGCAGTGGCCGGGAGCGCTCAAGGTGGCAAAGCGGGGCGAGGCAGCATCGATCGGCGGCCAGGCGGTGTCAACAGTGGCGGTGACGATGACAAGAGGAGGGTGGCGCGGCTAGGGTTTGGACGGGAAAGAAGGAGAAAGTGTCGGGGGAGGGAGAAAATAACTGGGTGGCAAACTTATAAATAATACTTGACTCGTGTCCAGGTTAGGTTAAGAATAATAACTAAGTCGTATTAAATCCTAAAAAAATTGGGAAAAATCCCATAGAATCAAACAAACACCAAAACATCATAATAATATGCTCTAGAACTATCAACCCACCCAAACGGCACGTAATACGTCCTAACGCAGTAAACGACCTAAAACTAATTCTACGATCCACTATATATAAAAATTAAAAAAATAGCTGGCATACTCTCATATATTCTGATAACTCATTTTTATTCTGCTGTGTTCATGACATTATCATCATATACTTGGGTACGCATGACCCTCATAGCTCATACACGTAACTGGCATCGGCTCAGTACACGTGTTCTGAAACTAGCTCGACTCAAAAATAATTGTCGAACCGACCGGTTCTAAATATAAAACCCTGACTCAAATCGTGGGTTTTACAGTCTTCCCTCCTTATAAAAATTTCATCCTCGAAATTTTAACTCAAGGAGGTTCTGCTGAACTAATACCTGGAAGCTAGATACACACCAGTTGTATCCTCTACTCTTCGATAGTCATGTACATCCTCACTCACTGTAGCTGTGCCATCATGGCGGGTTCTGTTTGTGATGCTGTCAATATCAACATTCTATTTCTAAGTTGTTTGTGCCTGTTCTGACATGACCATCATCCTTCTCTTCTGTTTTGATCCCTACTGCTAACTCAGAGGAAAAACCCTAGGTCACCGCTAAGGGCCCATTGGGTTGGTCAAGCAGATACTCTAAAGTATCACAAGGTTCTAATCTAAGCTATGTCTGGGAAAACTACATTGAGGGTAAGACCTACCTACTAGCATCTACCAATGTCCCTCTAATCCTCATCTGTGAAAGGTCACCTACATGTACTCTCAGGAAACTCTATTCCTAAGTCCTAGAACCAACCTAAAGTGTGCTATGAGTCTCCTGCATAAACTAATGAGCTGCATGGCTCACTGTCGCCAATCTAGATCCAACTCTCAAGTGTCCTTGTATAAGGAACTGGACCGCTCACGGGGTCCTAGTTGACTCAGCCCTGAGTCAAGTATCTCACTCTGCTCTATAAGAGAACAAGGATAGCTACTATGACTCTACTGTATACTATGGCTCTGGTGGCTATCTATACAACCACTAATTGTAACTCTATGACGGAATGGTGGCGAGAACACCTGTACATGCACAACGTGTCTCAAGGAGTATGATAACATACTCTGCATGGTCTGTAGAGCCTACATCTGGTCTGTGGTAGTGTACTCAGGTCAATGTATACTCATCTCAATCCTCTGGATAAACTGATGGTAGAACTGATACATACAAAGGGGTGAGAGGAAATCCTCAAGTGAAAACTCTACTTTGTCTGACATCTCTAGGTTATAGGAAGGGAGACTGAATCTCATGGAAATCTGGTTCCACTACTCAAGAACACTCACTAGGTAATATCTCATCCTCACATGTGGTATCTGACGCCAGGTAAACGGGGGAATCAACTAGGTTAAGAAATACCCGCTACATAGGTATGTCGCTCTGATCTATGGTAAGGTCAAGGTGTCATGCAAGTGGTAGGGGAGATGAAATCCCTATGTAGCATACTGGGTGGCCAAAATATCGGTAGGTCTATGGACTTGTCTCTAAGATCACCATAATTCACTATGCCACAGGTGATCAGGCTGTGGAACAGTCAATCAATGACGAATCTCAGAAATGGCTCCTAAGTGGCTCTAGTTCAATCAGCTAACAGTAGGCACGTGTTTCTCGATACTGTACTAGTCACGCACTTCTAAACGGGCGGGGTTCAAACGACCCAAAGAACCACTGTCTCCCCTCAAGTCTACAGGGACTCATAGTGAGGTTTGACACATGTCTCGTCCGCTCTTCAGTGGTGTGTGACCTGCCATCCCGTACCGATTTATAGTACTAATCTTGACTCACATGACTACTACCGTTGTGGTAGACTCTCAAGCAAGGCTATCAATGAAGATGAGCATACATTGATATCACTCTATCTGGTCAGCATGGCCTATTCTGTCTGAAGTCTCTGTCTACATCGCTCTCATGCTGGGGTAGAATCCTCATCGGAAGATCAGTCTACAAACATCTACCCGCACTGTAAACCCTAATCAGTACCATGAAGGTACTTCTATATTCAAGGTAAGGTTCAAACCTATGGTTCAAGGTGAGAACCTAATTGTGCTGGCGAAACACGAGGGAATCACTATCCTTCTAAAGGACACTTCCTCACTAACCCTCTATCTATGCCCAATACTCTAATAAAAGTCAAACTCCTATCGTCTACTAGCCAATCGCTAAATGGGTTCAACGAAGTGTGACCGTCTACTAACCATCTAATCTATGTATGCTGGTTGTGGCCCATGGATATACTATCATGCAATCTGCACAGCCTGATCATTGTGACCGTCCCATCTGGAGGTCATTCTGTCCATGTGCATCCCTATGAGACTGTCACTAACAGTGCCTGATGGGGTTATCTTGCAATATACATCTGACCAAAGAGTCTCAGGTCAAGACACTAATTGCAAGAGAGCTTGTGAAGTCGGATCCTATGCTATCTCATCAACATAACCTCCGTTTTCCTAACTCTTCTATGTTCTGCTAATCCCATTGTAGCTATATCTTGTTCCTAAAGTTCTGGCCCTACTAAGCTCTAACTAATCTACTTGGTCAGTCGATGAGCAATACACAGACGGCAGTAGTGCATCTTCGAACGGTGGTAGTGCATCTCGGACGGTGGTTGTGCACCTCGGTGGTGGTTGTGTGACTCGGTCGGTAGTTGTGCAACTCGGTCGGTGTTGTGCACTCAGTCGGCGGTTGTGCACTCGGTTAGTGGTTGTGCAACTCTATCGGTGGCAATTCTATCTAGATACTAAAAATATGATCTTGATCGTATACATTGTAAATCCACTCTACTGTCTTTGACATATCTTGGCTGCTAACAACTCGGTTTAGGTAGTCCAGTCATGTGTGTCAGATCTAGAGGGGTTTGGATCAAGGTGCTGACACATATGATGGTAAACCTATGCTGAACCCACTCTAATCTCCTAAAATCTGAAATGGCTGCTTTCATCAATGTTGAGTGGCCCTCAAACAGTAACCACTAATTTGGTACCTTATGTCTGGTAGAATTCTACCAAATATCTGATCTCGTAAGCAATGGTGGTCCTAATCTTGTCCTCATCATATCAAGACCTCTGTCTGGCAAAGAGAAGCCAACACTGCTGCCCGTTCGTCATAAACTAGTGGAAGAGGAGGATGCAGTGAAGTACCCATTTGACTATCAATCCACCTTGCTACTCATCCTCATTCATCAATATCTTCTAGAAGTGGTCCATTTCATGTGCCAACTAACTTGCTAGTATCTCTATGCTTCAAGCTCCGTACTGTTACCCCTTTTCTTTTAAACTCATTCCCATCATATACACCATGTCCCATGGAAAAAGGACTAATGTGGTGACATGCGAGACACGAACACCTGGTCAATCATCCAATTCACTTATGCGATGGACAGAACTAGTGGGTCTCTAAGCCCATCATGACAATCCTGTCAGATTCTTGTGCTCACATCTGCTTCACATCTGAATCGGGTATAAGATGAGATCTTATACCCATTCTACCTCTGCTAACACTACAACATTCCTTCCTCATATCTAATTGACAAACAGTCTGATATCACGATAAAAATCCATAAAAATGACCTGCCAGCTCAACTAAGGCCAATTCCACATACTTCTAATCAAGTCCTAAATACATTGTTATGTAACTAACTTATGAAAAAGATCTGCTTGTAAAGAAAATCAAAAGAAACATACCTGCCAGCTTGACTTGGAGTAGTCTTTGCACACACATCACCTATAAAAGTATCTTACATTTTAATCAACCGAGAGTGGCTTCAATACCACTTCTGTAATACCCCAAATCTGGTTCACACTCGTGAACCGAACTGACATGTTACAGGCCCCGGTTATGTCGGCTAACCCAAACCTAATCTCGGTGTATTAAGATGAAGATATGACTCATCATACATGGATGAATGCTTAAAATCCTAACATGATACTACATGGATGACATTCAAACTAATTTACACACCAATACAATTACGATAAAAATTGCATAAAAATTCTGAAATACAACTGACAATAGTCTCCCCTAAAAGTGCAATTAGGGTCCACCCTATCAAAATAATATATACAAGTATATATGCATATATCAACAATTTCATTCACACACAATCTAATATGCTATAAACTCATTCTAGAACTTGGGTCTCAACCCACAATGCTTCCACTGCTCAATCTATTCATGTTTCACATTCTATCATGTCTTAACATTTAATCATGTCACATCATCATGTCTCAAGCATTTAATCACACCATTCACCATATAATGACATCATAAACACAATATAACCACTCAATCGACTGACATGTGTGCAAGTGACAACAATGCTCCTCCGTCCAAACTGGCTCCTCCAACTTGTGATTATTACCTACATATAGTATAAAAATACGTCACTAACAAGTGTTACTGGTCTGGAAAATAAAATAACTATAACAAGCTGGCTATGAGAGCAAACTCTCATATGAAAGAAAACATCATATACTCCTTGTGAACACTCTGAAGGGCACCTATAGAGGAGCCACTAGGCTGCAGCCATCCCTGAATTGACTGATCTATTGTTGTTGATGCCTCTCTCAACATTTTCTTACTTCATTTTCTGGTCTCAAATCCTAAGCCCTCTCCTTACGTCCATATTTCTCCTCACCTTGAGCACAAAGGCCGATTACTCTCACGCAGTTGCCTTTAGTACCCTTTAAACCACAAGTCCAGACATGCGCTGTACTAAACAGTACCCATAAACCTCCACTGTTCTCCGGGTGTGAGGAACTCAAACGCGGCGTTGTCAAGATCCCTCGGGAATGGAGCAGTCCCGCTGCACTAATCCAGAGCCTGCTTTGACTGTCACAGCAATCTGCTCATGGTACGTGCAGTCGGTTTCTCCATCTCTCGCCTCACTGAAAACCCGATAAAATTATATATATAGGCATGGGAAGGGATTTATATAATAGGCCCGAAGGCAACTTATGGTGGATCTTGTTTTCGAAATCATCCTTGAGGGATCTCATCCTCGAGGGGTTATTAATCCAAAAATTGTTCGGTTAAATGGCCCGAGTTAAGTGGGATCCAATAAAATGTCACTTAACCCGTCCTGCAAATAATAAAATAAACATACAATAGAAGAGAACGTAAAACAGAGACGAGTCCTAAACGGACCTGGTAGAAGCTCCAAGCGTGTCATCGCGCCTAGGCGGCATACTCCTACTCTGTACCTACACATCAAAACTAAATACTAACGCCTGCTAAGTAAATGATGCATCAACTCAACGAACATCACACACAACACCATCATCTTCCATAACAATAACCAATCAAATAATCATAAAAGTGAAATAATCCTAACTCGTACTTTTCATACCAATTTTACTGTGTTTTTCTAAGTTACATGGTGATCACTTATCATGCTGAGATTCGATCTACATCATTAGATCACTTACTATTCATTCGCAATTACTCAAATCATACAATCATCCCTTCACTCATAATTAGGCATTACTCATAATAGTTAATCAAATTTAACATACTATGCTAATATTCATCAATTTTAAATGATCAAATTGGAGGTAATTATACCTCACGTCATTGACGATCCGCGACGGTTAGGGTTTCATCGCTCGTCTAGAAGCTCAAACTCGATGCACGACGGCATCCGAACTAGATCTGGTTCGACTAGATGAACTCAGTTGATGATCGGCCAAATTCTAGCAAATCCGATTTTCCTGCAAATTTCAATGGTTTTCCAGCAGCCTCCGGCGGTAGTCGTCGGCAACATGTACTGGCCAGAAAGCAATGGTATTGGGTACCATTGTAATCGGCTCGGTGACCCCGACGTATCTACGGTGTCAACATGGTTAGTGGAGGCGGTGACTCGCCGGAAAATGGCTAAAAGAGGGGTGGCGGCAATGGGTGACTAGATTCAGCCGGCCTGGTCGGCGATAAGCTCCACTCCAGTCGGGGAGGGTCGTGGGTTGGTCGAAGATGTCAAGGCGACCACTTGATTGCGGTGGCAATAGTCACCGGCAGCGTGATCAACGACGGAAGCAAAGTACGAGGGCACAGCTTCCTCATGTCGGAGAGGCTGGGCGGTGGCCAGGAGCACTCGAAGCGACACGGCAATGCCACGGCGGGGCAGGGCAACATCGATCAGTGGCCGGGCGGCATCAACAGTGACAGTGATGATGACAAGTGGACGGTGGCGTGGCTAGGGTTTGGACGGGGAAGAAGAAGAAAGCATCAGGGGAGGGAGAAAATATCTGGGTGGCAAACTTGAAAATAAGTAATTCGTATTAAATCCTAAAAAAAATTGAGAAAAATCCCATAAAATCAAACAAACACCAAAACATTATAATGATATGCTCTGGAACTATCAACCCACCCAAACTGCCCCTAACGAGTCCTAACGCTATAAACGACCTAAATCTAATTCTATGATCCACTATATATAAAAATAAAAAAATAGCTAGCATACTCTCATATATTCTAATAACTCATTCTGTCCTGTTGTGTTAATGACGTTATCATCATATACTTGGCTACGCAAGACCCTCATAGCTCATACACGTAGTTGGTGTTGTCTCAGTACACATGTTATTAAACTGATTCGACTCAAAAATAACGATCGAATCGACCGGTTCCCTGAATATAAAACCTTGCACTCGAATAGTGGGTTTTACAGGGTCAGCTAGGCTAGTTTGGACTGATGGACATAGACACGGGATTGAACTAGCGAACTCTGGCGATGACCAGGCAGACACGAACACATGCATGAGGACGTGAACATGGGTGAACGGATTCAAACACGAGCAAACGGGCCGAATTGAGGGCGAGGGTCCTGTTTCTGGAAAACTCCAACGGTGGGGCCATTGGTCATGATTGATAGAGTGCATAAAGGTGGAGATGCTGGTGGTGATGATCAGCGGAGTCTGGCCACTGGCTGGCTGGAAATTGCGTGGAAGGGGAGGTATTGCCGCCATGTGCGGCGACGCACTAGGTGGCAATTGCGGGCATGGCGGAGGTCAGTGTCAGTCTCAAATGGAAGATCTCAGTGATGGAAACCTGTCGAGGTGGTTAGACCCGCTGGAGGTAGCTCGATGGTGTCGGAAATGACTCAAACGGCAATGGTGGTGGAGGAAACGGGCTTCAAGAACTCTATCGCCGGTGGCTACTGCAGCGGCACCAGCTATCGTGAAGGGTACGGATAGAAAGCTGGCCATGAGGCAGTTATGGCAGTGCTAGTTTGGTGGCCGGGGACAAGGCGTAGACTCACCGGCGGTGAGCCAAATTGTCGGTGGCACTAGGGTGTAACTCTTGAAAATCATTGGAAATCTCCATGGAAATAAATAGGTGAAGATAAGGCTAAGTGTACAGCTCATATCTTGCCATGTGGCACGATCTAAACTTTCGACAACTCGTGGCCAAGTGGGGCCTATCTATGGGTATATGCAATATACATATGGACGGAAAGCTCGGATCGAGACCGTCCAAAGTTGAAACTGACTCGAGTCCTAAAAGTGACTCTATAGGCGGGAATCGAGGCAAGAAGGCTAAATGGGCCTCGAACCCTGAACTCAATCAAGCTGGGCCCACAGGGGCACAATCTAGTGATCCAAAATTCCTATGCTGCATGCAAATGAAATACCCAGAAAATCCCAAACGGATACTAAACGCTGCAACGGCCTAGATCTAGGCCTAAAATCCTGACTAACTCATAAAAATCATATGTATACCTCGTGTATACACTGATAACTCATGCTCTACTGTATCATAACTGAAACTATCATATGCATGTCGGGCATACTCAGCCTCCATAACATGCTCATATGGCCATCTGGGCCTCATACTCATAGTCTGAAAATTGGTCTGGCTCGAGCTCGCTCGAACCGACTCGATACTGACCCGAACCGGGCAAAACTAAAATCGGGTAAAACCCTAACCCAAAATTAGGGTTTTACAACCTCTCCTCCTTATAAAAATTCTGTCCTCAGAATTTCTCACATCAACTGCGATCAGAGGACTCAACTGAAGATGTCATCTCGTTGGCAAACTGGTAGCTCTCCCTCGAAAGCTAGCTGCACATGGCCCAAATGGACCAACATGATGCTAGAACTCTGAACACTGACGAAGCTCGCTAGCTCCTTAATAATCTGGCTAGACAAACTACACGTGATCGAATCATCTGGCAAAACATGCCATACATGCTGGAATCATCTGACTGAACTGACCATACATGCTTCGAATCATCTCGCTAGACTAGCTCCTAGGGTCACTGCAAACTATGGGGACTGAAATGCAATGACCTCAGCAGGAAAAACCTAGGTTCACCCCTAAGGGTCTACTGGGTGGTCAAGCAGGTACTCTAAAGTACTGCAGGGTACTAGTCTGAACTACATTAGGAAAAACTATCTCGGTGCGAGGTATGCAGCCTAACATCTACCCATGTCTCCCTGATCCTCATCAATGTGATAGGTCAACTACGTGTACCCTCAGGGCACTCTGCTCCAGGTCCTATGGCTATACTAGGGTGTCCTACGAGTCCTGCTAGCATATGGTGGACTCTAGTACCAAATAAGGGTATATGCTAATGAGTTGTATGGCTCACTGTCGCCAGTCTAGGTCAAACACTCAGGTGTCCCTATAAGAGGAACTAGACTGCTCACCAGGTCCTAGCTAACTCGGTCCTAAATCAAGTATCTCACTCTGTTCCATAATGGAACAAGGACAGCTGCTATGACTCTACTGCGTGCTATGGCTCTCGTAACTATCTATACAACCACTAACTGCTGCTGAAGGGGCTCTCTGTGATGGAATGAAGGCGAGAACACCTGTACATGTACAGCGTGTCTCAAGGAGTATGAAAACATACTCTGCATGGAACTGTAGGAGTCTGCATCTGGTCTGTGGCATGTGCACTGGTCAATGTCTGCTCATCTCAACCATCTAGTAAAATAGATAGTAGGACTGATATATCTAGAAGGGTGAGTGTGAAAATACTCGGGTAGAGGCTCGGCTCTGTCTGACATCTCTGGTCACATGACAAGTGAATGGATCTCTCATGGAAAACTGGTCACACTGCTCTACGACTCTAACTATGAAGTGTCTCATCCTCACATAGTCTGACATCAGGTGTGCTGGGAGAGTACACTAAGCTGAGAAAATCCTACTAGGTATGTAATGTAGGGTCTCTAGATCTGTGAGTCATAAGGGTAATGGAAAACTCTGTATAGGATATTGGGTGGCTCAAACATATGGGTAGGTCCATGGACATGTCTCTAAGATCATCATGATTAGACTCCACCATAGGTGGCCAGCCTATGGAACAGCCAATCAATGACGAGTCTAAGAGATGGCTCCTAAGTGGCTCTAGTTCAATCAACTAACAGTAGGCATGTGTTTCTCGATACCGT
The DNA here is from genome assembly GCA_033002965.1 of Piper betle. NCBI lineage: Eukaryota > Viridiplantae > Streptophyta > Magnoliopsida > Piperales > Piperaceae > Piper > Piper betle. The sequence continues at coordinate 68,958 of JAURVB010006358.1, read as the reverse complement.
ACTAGTCACGCACTTCTAAACAGATGGGGTTCAAACGACCCAAAGAACCACTATCTCTCCTCAAGTCTACGGGGACTCATAGTGAGGTTTGACACATGTCTCATCCACTCTTCAGTGGTGTGTGACCTGCCGTCCCGTACCGATTTGTAGCACTAATCTTGACTCACATGACTACTACTGTTGTGGTAGACTCTCAAGCAAAGCTATCAGTTAAGATGAGCATACACTGGTGTCTCTCTATCTGGTCAACGTGATCTGGTCTGACTGAAGTCCCTGTCTGCATCGCTCCCAAGCTTGAGTGAAGTTGTCTCCTCTAGACTGGTCTGCTATCGGCTACCTGCACTGTAAGTCCTAAATAGTACCACGAAGGTACCTCCTATACTCGGGGCAAAGGCTAAATCCTATGTCTCAAGGTAAGGACCTAATCGTGCTAGCGAAGCACAAGGAAAACACTGTCTCCCTAATGGACACTCCCTCACTAAACCCATCATCTATGCCAAAATTCTAATACGAGTCAAACTGCTCTCGTTGGCTGAGGTTAAACTGACATGTTTGACCATCTGCATGATATCTAAGCTGTATACCCTAGTTATAACTCATACATCTGCTGTCATGCTGACTAAACAATCTAACCACTGTGACCATCCCATCTGGAGGTCATACTGCCTTGTTCTCTGATTCTGTCCATATGTATCCATATAAGACTGTCACTAACACTATCTTGCAATACACATCTGACCTAAGGATGTTAGGTCAAGGCGATGGTATGCAAGATAGCTAGTGAAGTCAATCATGTGCCATCACATCCAAATAATTCCATTGCACCTTTCCTCTGTTTGGCTGATGTTATCGTAGCTATATCTTGTCCTCAATCTCTAACCCTACTCTGCTCTCAAAACTATGACATGTGGTCTCTATGCAATGCTAAGAACATCCTCAAGTAGTTGTCCTCCTGTAGGGTGAGGTAACTACTTGGCCTTTACTTCCACAATAACTATTCCACTCAGTCAGCGGTAGTGCAATATACAGATGGTGGTTGTGCATCACAGACGGTCAGTAGTGTACATTCGATTAGTGGTAGTGCATCACAGTCAGTGGTTGTGCACTCGGATGATGGTTGTGCATCATAGACGGCAGTTGTGCTACTCGGATGGTGGTTGTGCAACTCGGATGGTGGTTGTGCTATTCAGACAACACTTGTGCTATCCATGTGCTGCAGCCTGGATCTTGACCATGTACGTCATGAACCCATTAATGCTTTTGGATGCTTATCTCCTGGAAGTGGTCCATTTTAAGTCATCTGTCTAAAGGTTCAAGTTCTCCAAAGTAGGCCTCAAACTATGCCTAATGGATCTATCATTGACACACGATGGTCCAACTCATGCGCAACCTAACTTTGTCAGAGTGACTCACATATTTCAAACTCCTTGTATGAGTCATCTTCTAATAACTTCTGTCTGACAATGTACACCATGTCCTAAGGAAGGACTGATGTGGTGACATGCGAAATACGGGCAAGTGCTACAATGTGGTTGCCAAAGTTCTAGGTACTCCCAGTCACCATCCCACTCCAACCTCAACTAACTGAACATATAGACCCTCTTAAGTCATCCAAATCTCTGCACGATAAAAGGAAAGACGTATGTCTGAGCTTATCAAGACATTCCAAAGAGATCCATGCTTGCATCTACTGAAATCACTATCTCATATCCATCATATAAATTCTCAAACTGTTAACACTGAAACATACAATGCTCATATCTAACTAAGCAAACAATCTAAAATCTTAAGAAAGACTAAAGGAAATACCTGTCGACTTGGCTAAGGGCAACTCCACACCACTTGCCTCAAAACAAAAGTCTTCCATCTCAATTGACCAAGACATGGCTCTGATACCAACTTGTAACACTCTGATTTCGGTTCACCTGAGAACTGAATCAAAAATATTAAGATCGAGTTGACACATTTTTAGAGTTGTTGGTCGGTAAGACTTGATCAAAAAAAAGATCAAAATAACCTGTTTGGTTGTCATGAGAAGGGAAGACATTGTTAAATATGTATCAAAACACATCAAATTTAAATAAAAGTAATAAAGAAAATAGTTGCACTGAGCTTAAGTGTGTAGCGTATATTTGTCCTCCTACCAAAGTCAACTCAAGGTTTGCAAGACCTACATATATTATACGAAAACTGTCAGTAACGAATGTTATTGGTTTGAAAAATAACTAATACAAACTTTCAAATTGGTATTCCATTACCCACAGAAACTTATGAAACTTCAGAATTGCTTCGCACCAAACATACTTAAACAAATGCAAGCTCGCATGCACGACAAATATTCATATTCATATATACAACGCTTATGTCCTCACATCATCTATATTATACCCACCACGGTACTCCAGTGGCAAAAAGAATGGTTAAGTTAGTGCCACAAATTTTGGAAATGTGTTGCATTACGTAGTACCCTCATACATTGGACTACCTCAGGGTTTGAAGGAGTACTAGTGTGGTCCATAAATATCTCTTGTACCACTCATTCTCTTATTCGTGAAATCCGTAAAAATACGCATATTTAAATATAGGCTTAGGAAAGAGGCTTATATCATACATTTTTGGAGCTTCAGTTCGAAAACCAACAAGGGATCTCATCTTTGTAGTTTTATTAAACATGTAGTTTTATTAAACATGTGTAGAAAACATGACTAAATGGCCCGACATCGGAGGGATCCGATAAAACTCCGCTGATGCCATCCAATGTCTAAAACACGGTTAAACTCAACACGTAAGGAGTAAAGTAGAGAGGGAGAGTCCTACAGACCTGTGGATAGGGGTGCTAATCGAGCGAGCGAGCCGAGCTCAACTTGTGTTTGAACTCGGCTCGAATAGTTCGAAACTCGTTCGAACTCAACTCGAGATCGAACGAGTTTTGAACATATATGCTCGAGTTCGACTCGAATATCTTTTATGTGTTTGAGCTCGACTCAAGCTCGAATACACTTAAACTGTTTAGTTTTCCCGAGCTCGAACCCAGCTCGTTCGTGAGCTCGAAACCGGCTCGATTAAAAGTCAAAAGTACCTCACTTAAAAAAATGCTATCAATGTGGATTGAACCCACAACCTTGAGGTCATCAACTTGAATACTTACCATCTCAACTATCTCACTTCTTTGTTATTATATTGTATATATATATATATATAAATATAATATAATATAAAAACTATATTATTATATTATTTTATCGAGTCGACTACGGTCGAGTTCGAGTTATAACCGAGTCGAGTCAGTCGAACACGACCTTGCTCAAGCTCGGCTCGTAAGATTCGAGTTCGAGTCGAGTTCGAGCTCGAACATTTAAATGTCGAGTTTCGAGTTGAGTCAAGCCGAGCTGAACGCTAAATGCTCACGAGCTGGCTCGCTCAATTAGCAACCCTACCTATGGATAGGGGTGCTAATTGAGCGAGCGAGCCGAGCTCGATATGTGTTCGAGCTCGGCTCGAATAGTTCGAAACTCGTTCGAACTCGACTCGAGATCGAACGAGTTTTGGACATACATGCTCGAGTTCGACTCGAATATCTTTTATGTGTTCGAGCTCGACTCGAGCTCGAATATACTTAAACTGTTTAATTTTTATGAGCTCGTTCGCCAGCTCGTTCGTGAGCTTGAAACCAACTCGATTAAAAGTCAAAAGCACTTCACTTTAAAAAAAAGATGAGGCCAATGAGATCGAACAAGTTTTGGACATACATGCTCGAGTTCGACTCGAATATCTTTTATGTGTTCGAGCTCGACTCGAGCTCGAATATACTTAAACTGTTTAATTTTTATGAGCTCGTTCGCCAGCTCGTTCGTGAGCTTGAAACCAACTCGATTAAAAGTCAAAAGCACTTCACTTTAAAAAAATGAGGCCAATGTGGTTTGAACCCACTAACCTTGAAGTCATCAAGGTGAATACTTACCATCTCAATTATCTTACATCTTTGTTATTATATTGCATATATATATATATATAATATAATATAATATAATATAATATAATATAATATAATATAATATAATATAATATAATATAATATAATATAATATAATATAATATAAAGACTATATTATTATATTATTTTATCGAGTTGTAACACCCCAAATCCGGTTCACGCTCGTGAACCAAACCGGCATGTTACAGGCCCCGGTTAGGTCGGCTAACCCGAACCTAACTCATGTGGATCCAATCTCGGCGTCTTAAGATGAAGATACGATCCATCATGAATGAATAAATATACAAAATCCTAACATGGTACTACATGAATGACAAGCAATTCAAAATACACACCACTACAGTTACGATCAAATTCTGAAATCAAAACAGACCGGGTCTCCCCTAAAAATGCAATTAGGGTCCACCCTGTCAAAATAATATATATACAAATATATCACATATATACGTATAGCAACGATAGCATTCACACATACTTCTAATCTATTATATTCATCATTCTCTGAACTTTGGGTCCTAACCCCACTTTTGCTGCGCTACTCTGACCATTTCATTTCATGTCATTGTCATGCATCAAACATTTAATCATGTCATTCACAATATAATAACATAATAATGCAATATTAAACATTCAGAAATCTAACATGTGTGTGTGCACAAGACCTCATTGCTCCTCCGTCCAAGCTGGCGCATCCATCTCGTGCTTATCACCTACATATATATAAGAAAAACGTCAGTAACAAGCGTTACTGGTCCGGAAAATAAAATAACTATAACAAACTGGCTATGAGAGCAAACTCTCATCTGAAAGCAAACATATACTTCCTCAAGAACACTCTGAAGGGCACTACTGAGGAGCCACTGGGCTGCAGACCCGGTAGCATCCCGAACTTACTGCTGCTGGTACTGTGCTACTCTCAGCACTTCTTTTTCAGTACTTCTCGTGAAACTTTATCCTAAGCCCTCTCCTTACCTCCATATTTCTCCTGGCCTTGAGCACGAAGGCCGAGTACTCTCAGGCAGTCGCCTTTAGTACCCTTTGAACCACAAGTCCGGACATGCGCTGTACTAAACAGTACCCGTAAACCTCCACGTTCTCCGGGTGTGAGGAACTCAAACGCGGAGTTGTCAGGATCCCTCGGGAATGGAACAGTCCGCTGGCACTAATCCAGAGCCCGCTTTGACTGTCACGGCATCCTCTGCATGGTACGTGCAGTCGGTTTCTCCATCTCTCGTCTCACTGAAAACTCGATAAAACTATATATATAGGCCTGGGAAGGGATTCATATAATAGGCCCGAAGGCAACTTGTGGTGGATCTTGTTTTCGAAATCATCCTCGAGGGATCTCATCCTCGAGGGGTTATTAATCCGGAAATATTCGATTAAATGGCCCGAGTTAAGTGGGATCCGATAAAACGCCACTTAACCCGTCCTGCAATAATAAAATAAACATACAATGGAAGAGCGTAAAACAAGACGAGTCCTAAACGGACCTGGTAGAAGCTCCAAGCGTGTCATCGCGCCTAGGCGGCGAGCTCCTATTCCGTACCTACACATCAAAACTAAATACTAACGCCCGCTAACTAAATGATGCATCAAACTCAACACAATTAAACACAGAATCATCATCAAAATAACCATCAAATAATTATAAGAATAAATAATCCTAACTCAACTACTCATACCATATCTTATTCTGTTCTTCTAAGTTGCATCGTACTAGATTAACATGTTCATACACAATTCATCTCATTAGATCACTTCATTCACTAATAATCTCATCATGCACATCTTTACTTTATTCATGGTCAAGACATTAATCATGATAATTAATTAACCCTAGCATGCTATGCTAACAATTATCATCAATTTTAAATAAATCAATCGGAGGTAATTATACCTCACGTCGTCGGCAATCGGCGACGGCTAGGGTTCCGTCGCGCGTCTCGGAGCTCAAATTCGGCGCTCATCGGCGTCCGAAGCTCGATCGGGCTCCACTGGGTGAGCCCCGCGGAAGATCCGGTGAATTCCGGCGAATTCCAGAAATTCCGATTTTCCGGCGGTTTTCCGGCAGCTACTGGCGGTTTTCCGGCGACTTCCGGTGGTTTTCCGGCGACAATCGCCGGCGGCGTCTACTAGCTGGATAGGGGTCATATAGGGTACCCTCGGAACCGGCTCGACGAGCCCGACTCATCTACGAGGTCGACGCGGCCAACGGAGGAGGCGGCTCGCCGGAAAACAGCTAAAACAGAGCGGCGGCGTTGGGTCGCTAAATCCGGCCGGCCAGGCGGCGATGCCCTCCGTTCCGGTCGGGGAGGGTCGCTGGGTGGTCGGTGGTGCTGAGGCGACCACTGGATGACGGCTGCGACGGTCGCCGGCGACCGAATCGGCGGCGCGACCAAACGCAGCCGCGGCGCTAGGCGTGGCGATTCCGGCGTCGCGGCGGCCCGATGGTGGCCGGGCCTGGTCGGGGCGGCAGGGCAACGTCGTCGCCGAGCTGGGCGGCGACGATCGGCGGCCGGGCGGCGCCGACAGCGGCGGCGGCGACGCTGCAAAGGGGCGGCGTCGGGGTTTGGGAAGAAGATGTCGGGGGTGTGCGGTGGCAAGGTCGTAAATATTACTTGACTCGTCTCCGACTCGAGTCAAAATAATATTTAAGTTGTAAGAAAAATTCCAAAAAAATTTGGGAAAAATCCCATAAAATCAAACAACACCAAAAAAATCATAATGATATGCTCTAGAACTATCAACCCACCCAAAATGCCCGTAACGCGTCCTAACGCGGTAAACGTCCTAAAACTAATTCTACGATCTACTATATATAAAAATAAAAAAATAAAAAAAATCACTGGCATACTCTCATATATTCTGATAACTCATTCTGTTCTGCTGTGTTCCTGACGTTATCATCATATACTTGGGTACGCATGACCCTCATAGCTCATACACGCGACCGACGTCGGCTCGGTACACGTGTCCTGAAACTGACTCAACTCGAAAAAATAACGGTCGACCCGACCGGTTCTAAATATAAAACCCTAACTCGAATCGTGGGTTTTACACTGGCGGTCGTGAAGGGTACAGATAGAAAGTCAACCACGAGGTGGTCATGGTGGTGCCAGTCTGGTGGCCAAGGGTGGAGGCACAAATTCGCTGGCCACAAGCCAAAGTGTCAGCAGCGCTAGGGTGTAACTTTGAAAATGATTGGAAAACTCTATGGAAATAAATAGGTGAAGATAAGGTTGAGTGTATGGCTTAGATCTTGCCACGTGGCATGATCCGAACGTTCAATAACATGTGGCCTAGTGGAGCCCACCTATGGGTATATGTAATATACATATGGACGGAAAGCTCAGATCGGGACTGTCCAAAGTCAAAACTATCTCCTATCTTAAAAGTGACTATATAGGTGGGAATTGAGGCAAGAAGGCTAAATGAGCCTCGAACCTTGAACTTAAATAAGCAGGGCCCACATGGGCATAATCTTGTGATCCGAAATTCCTATGCTTCTTGCAAATGAAATACCCAAAAAATCCCAAACGGATACTAAACGGTGTAACGGCCTAAAACCCTAACTAACTCATAAAAATCATTTGTATACCTTGCGTATACACTGATAACTCATGATCTTGTCATCTACATGTCAGGCCTACTCAGCCACTATAACATGTTCATATGGCCATCTGGGCCCATTGTCTAAAGTATACAATATTTACCCATGCTTTTAATGTGATTTTGCACATCCTGGGTATATATATTATTAATTAGGTTATATTTTACTCTATTTTTTTAGTTAATTAATATTTTATTATATATGTTTAATTTTTAGTTTAATGTTGAAAAAAATTAAAAACAATGAAGCTTAGGAATTATTGGTTAGAGCATTAGACCCCACCCATTGATGGCTACAATTTATGGTGTTGACAAAACTCAATGCGGATGGATATACATAGCTTTGGCTACATTTGAGTAAGTCAGAGAGTTGGAAATTTCATCAGAAATCAAAATCAATTAGACTACATCGAGTTGTAGAATCCTTCCTTAAATTCTTGTATCTCTTGGGTATCTCATCTTCTATATAAAGGGTTGGTTATTTGTTGTTTGGGATATCTCAAGTCTTGGCTTAGAAGTAGTTCTAGTTTTTATAATTCTTTTCCTTTCATAATAAGAAGTAGTTTCTTCTTTATAATGTTTTCTATTTTTATTATGGAGTGATCCTTTATTTTGTTCTAGAGAAGAATGGAACTTAACATGGTTTAATTGAATTAATTTCAACCTCTTACTCTTTTATTCAATTGGATTGCTTGAATTATCATGTTTTCAATGCTAAGAGTAGACTGATCACCTATTACTTAGATCATGAGGTTTAATTAGATTTCAGGAGAAATCAGTCAGATTAGTCATTGATAATTCATCATACGACGAGTCTTTTGACTTTTTTGTTGTTGTGGTCGGGAGATACACAACATTGTATGTGATTGTAAGGCAAATCATAATGCGTTATTTTGTTGATTAATCAATTATCACTGGGAGGTAGTAATTGAGGCAAAATAATAGATGCATGAAGGATCAGGAGCCACCATGTCATATAATTCTCATAGATCGGCAATTCAAGAGAATAAAAGATAAGAGTAAGATGTGATGAATATTAAATTCAAGTTAAGGGAAATTCGACTCTAGAACGAGTTTTATCATTATCACTTTTTCTTTAATTTAAAGTTATTACGTAGATTTTGTTAAAACGATTGTTTTTGTTTTGTTCTTAATTTCATTTTTTTAATTAATTTAAAGAAATTCATCTCTATGTAGAACTATATTTAAATTAGTCATTATATTACTTGTTTTGACTATGTATACTTACATGTTATTGAATTAATCAAACACCCATACTCATAGTCTGAAAATTAGTTTGCTCAAGCTTGTTCGAACCAACTCAATACAGACCTGAACCATGAAAACTATAATCGGGTAAAACCTAACCCAATGTTTGGGTTTTACAAAAGATCTAGATGAAACTAGAAGTATAACAAAATGTACAAAGTGATTAGAAAAGTCCTATCCAACCTTAATTAAAATCGTTTGTGAAATATAAAGTAAATTGTACTTGATGTGTTAGTGGAGAGATGTAAGTCTAACTCCACCAAAATTACAAGTGATCTATTAACAAATTTGTCATAAATCTTATGTATTGACAATCTAGTTAGTCCGAAATAGATCAAGCTAGTGGAAAATAAGAAATATAAATATAAATAGTTCACACGATGATTTTTTAAGAGATTACTAAGTAGTATGTTGTCTCTTCTATATCACCGTGTCCTATAGTTAGGTAAATCTTCTATGCTTTTATAACCAAACCGAAAGTGTGTTACAATCTAAGTGTACAACCACTTGTCTTTCATCAAGTAAGCCTAAGTGTTTACAAGCTCACTTATCCTTCACCGCACTGAAGCCCGAGTCAACTTCATAAGCAGTCACATGCTTGCCCTTCCCTTGACCGCTCACTTGACTTCATAAGCCAACTTGACACTAACAATTTGAACACGCTCAAACCCACTTTACACCTGAAATGTACAATAGCCCAATAGTGCAAGCAAACACCACAAGATCACACCCAATATTATTTACAACAATTCTTAGAAGATAAACAAGATCTTTTACATAGAATCACTCGAGAGATTTAAATACAATAACCAATTGTAGCACATTCTCTTGAATCCGAAAGTTGAGAACCTAGTAAATGAAGCTTTAACAAAGTATACCAAATCTAGATTCCTAATTCTCAATCTTTCTTCCTTTTCTTCTTATGATTATACCATTGAAGTTCCAATTCTTCTCAATAGGCCGAACCTTCTATTTATAACTAAATAATCCTAGCCTAGACATTTTAGTCTTCAAAGTTCCATCAAAGTTTTAGCTTACGTTCAAGTCCAAAACACCTGGACTAAGACCATGTCAATGTTCACTCACATTCACCATAACATAACCAGAATTAATCTAAAATATCACAACATTCCAAGTTCTAATTCAACTGAACATTATAAAAGAGTAATTTATCATGTAATCCATTTGAATAATGTTTCATCATCAATATCTGAAATGTCCAAGTCCAAGACTTGATACATTTTATCTTTTATAAATAATTTACAAAATTCTCGAAGAATAATGCAAATTAAATGGAATTTGTATTTATTGCTCATATAATTTGTGAAGTTCCCAAACTGTAATGCGATTTGTATAATGTGCTATGTATTATTTATATAATCTGCAATCTAAAAAGGATATTGTAAATCATATAGTTTATTTTGTATTGTATATAGTTTGCAAAATCCCTGATGAGTAATGCAAATTTCATACATTTTGCATGTTCTTGATTTTGACTTTCATTGTTATTTCTAATTTGTGAATTTTATACATTTTAGAACTATTTGGGTAACTCATATTAGATGATAAATGATGACCTGACCTTGCTCCTTAGTTTTTACAAATATAAAGATAATAGTTTTGTTAATTACCTCTTGGAATAGATATTATCCTTCTATTGTCCTATTGAACTACATGAAATGTCTAATTAATCTTAAGGCCTATTTGATGATTTGAAATTAAGTAACAACACCACATAACCTTTTCTTCTATCTAGTCTTAATTAATCTCTTTGTATGAGATTTTTAAGTAACAAATACTATCAGAGAGATTTGAGACGAATGAAGATTGAAATTTCGAAATTATTTTTTATTCTTTAACTTTGGTTAGGATTTTCTAGATTAAATTGAGGATGAGATTGATGTTCATGAGACTAAGAGAATTAATATCCTTCATGTAATAATTGCATATATAAACCCATGAGTTTCTAATTTAACTCGATGAGCCACAATCCATGATTGGCATAGAAGGCTGCTCCAAATACGATCCATTTTACATTGACCAGATGCTCACATGATAAGGCTTTGTAAATGAGTACCTTATATCATGCATCTAATCACCCTGTCGTTGACATTTAAAATGTGTAATATGCATGCATGTCATATCTATAATGTAACACCCTAATTTTGCACGAACTTGGACCAAATCATTATGTTATAAATCAAAAAGTTAGTCATTGGATTACTAATTTGGACAACTTTACGAAAGTAGATCTCAAGCCTCAACAAAGCTTAAGACAGAACCTTATCAAAATTTTCATACAATGCATACTGATCATAATATTATAGGAAGGGTCTTAACTTTACGGCTTCTGATATGAGCACTCTGGGCTACAAGTAAGACAACACCTCCTCTACAACTAAGAGGATAATTTTCAAATGCAATGATCACTCCGAGCTACAAAAAGGCAACACACCCAATGTAGCTAAGAGGTTGAGTTTTTCATAATGTGGATACGTGATCCAATTCTTATACTTAGTTCCAGTGTTTGAGCTAGGTAACTTATTATTAGATGGTGCATGTAATATTAAAGACATTGGGTTGTGATTAGCTGTTCCACATACCTCGCAATTAAGCTTAAAACATAGAGGCATTCTCCAAGCATTAAGATATCATACCCTAACACTTGATCTTCATGAGGTATGAACCGTAGCTCCTCCATCCACGTTAGCTTACCTTAAATGCTCCACGTCATGTTTCAGGACATTGAGGATTATACATACCCTATAGAAAATAGTTAGCCTTGGAAGCAAAGTTAAGACCTTGACAATAATGATAAAATAATAATAACAATACACATGTAGGCAAACCAACATCACATAAACCTAATTCCAAAATCATACATAGTCTCAGAGAAATTCTGAGCACATGCCACAAAATAAAAAAATCCATTACAAACCCAAATATGGTACACAAAAGACATCAAGGACCTTGCCCCTGCCATGAGCCTCTAATTTGTGTGCCTAAGCTGACCAACACCACAAGACCTCACCTGCATAGATATAAGGAAACACGTCAATAATCAAACAAACTTAATTACCGATCCGAAATAACTACTCATATTTCAAGAATGCTAGACGGGTACTCCTTTACCCACAAAAAATCTTTAAACTTCATGAAAAGGCCCACTGGGTAGTAAGCAAGGATAATTCATATGAAATAAGTCAGCTCTCAAGCACGTTAGCATACATGTGCATAACAATAAACTGTGGTATGTTAAACAGTATCCTCATACATTGCACTACTTTAGGTGTAAAGGACTACTATTACAATTCTTAATTTTTGGTGCATTTCTCTCATGATTGTAAAATGTAAATCTTCATATACTTATACAGTAGGCTTAGGTAGAGAGTTATATCATATGATTTCTAAATCTTAGCTTTCAAAAACATCAAGGGATCTCAACCTTTAAAAAATTACTAAACTACAAAAAACTAAAATAAATGCCCCGACAACAAAGGGATCCGATAAAACGGTGCTGATGTTTCCTATGTCTAATACTTGATGAAAACCTTACTCAAGGAGTTGAGGAGATATGAATCACAAGAGTCGTATGATCTAAATGAGTTAAGTTCCTTATCCTAACTCAACAAGCCCGACCTGCGTATCCTAACAAACAGATGAAACCAAATCATACTTGGATCAGATTAGCATGTAAAATGAAGCAAGGCCTCCTCGGATGTTCAACATTGAGAGACTTAATTAAATTAATTATCTTACTTAATTACTTGTCAAAACTTATTAGGTGATTTAATTAGGGTTTAAGGTTATAAGTACACTTAGTGGATAATTACACACTTGTTATAACCCTAACATAATTAAATCTAGTGCTAGTTAGACAAAAGATGATTGAGGAAACTATCAAGATAGTTGACTTGATTAGGAAGATAATAAAGTAGGCACAAGATCGCTAGAAGTCTTATATAGATTTGCACGAAAGGAACTTAGAGTTTGAAGTAGGAGATGATGTCTTTCTTAAGATTTCACCAATCAGGGGAATGATGATTTGGCAAATGTGAAAAGTATCATACTTGGCACATGACATATTTCACATCTCCATCTTGAAGAAGTGCATTCTAGATATATCCCACTAGATAGATTTCAGTGAGCTGGAAATTCAGGAGGATATGTCTTATATGGAGAAGCCCCTGAAAATTCTAGCCACCAAGGAAAGCGTACTATGGACAAAAACCAACATACGGTGAAGGTTTTAAAGAGGAATCATGCCTTAGAAGAAGACACATGGGAGGTTAAAGCGGGTATGAGATCAAAGTACCTGGAGCTTTTTCCTTAGAAAAATTTCAGGACTAAATTTTCTTTAATGAGGGTAGAATGTAATATCTAGCCTCTATGTCAATATTACTTAGCCCATTTTCCCTTCTTTTCAATAGGATATAACTATAGTTGACTCCTTATTTTTAGCACATAAAAATTTTTCTTAGTATTAGTTAGTCTAGACTAATGAAAAATACTTGGAATTGTATAATTATGTGTTAATTATATTAAGTTTGGCTAAGTTTGATCATTGTCTAATGCTTAATTATGAAAGGGACAAATGGTCAATTCAAATCTCTAGTGATTAGCTGTCGGTGAAGTTTTTACCTTTAGGAGTTACATATCCCTAATGGTAAGTTTGACTAGTTTTTAAGTCTAATATGTGGACTGAGACAATTATTTACAAGATCAAGTGATTTAAGTGGAAATCTAGCATTATCAGTTGTCCAACGGTCGAGTTTTGCCTTAGGGTGAGAATTAGTCATTGAATGTGGATAGGTTTGCACACTTAGGTGTTTGTGTAGGAGGTTTGCACACTTAGGTTCATATGTAACTAGATGACTCATAAGTATATAAGGAGGACATAGGAGGACGACTTGCATTATTTGCAACTTGAAAACCTAGCCGCTCTCTCTCCCTTGTGGTCATCTTCTCTCTCTAGCATGCCCTCTCTCTACCTTCTCTTTGCCACCCTCTTTCATTACCTTGGGGATTCCTTTGTGGAATTGTTTTGTGTGAAGTTCTTGGCTTTTTCACCCAAGAAAGAGGTTAGTAATCTCAACTAATATATATAATTAGTATAGAGTCATGCAACATCTTCATGTTCTATGCTTTGTTTGATAATCTATACTATATACATGCTTGCTACATGTTCTATGTTTGTATGACTTGTTAGAACGATGTTTTAGATATTAATTCATACATAGAATTATTGTAAATAGGTTATACATGACAATAATTCTAATGATTTAACTAAGTTTTAAAATCAAGTTGTGGGGGGCAAAATGAGTTTAGAATATGTTCACCATTGTTATGTTTGTTTTCTCTAAACTAAAATCATTGAAAAGTAGGGTAAATCATGTTAGATTAAAAACCTTCTAAACCATTGGTTTAATAGTTAAGAAAGCATGAAAATCTTGTTTTTGTTTGATAAAAATTAGGACTAAACGAGATAAACAATTTCGGATTAGAAATTATCGGACCAGTGTCGTGGCACTCGCCACCCAGATTGGGCATAGAAAAACATGAGTTTGTGATGCAGCTCTGCTGCACTTAGAGGCCCAGACTTCAGTGTTGTGACACTTATGTGTAAACTTATGAACCGAGGACCAGCATCACAGCACTCAGAAGCCAATATTTCAGTGCCGCAGCACTCGTGCCATAAACCTAATTTTTTATTATTTTTCATGTTTTTGTTTGATGTATGTTATGCTTATTATGAAATTATTATATGATAATTATAGCACCCCGCTTTCAGTTCACCTAAGAACCAGATCAGAAATATTACGATCGAGTCTAATCATATTTAAAGTTGTTGGTCAGTACGACTCGATCGATAAAATAAATTGAAACAACCCTCTTGGTGCCATGAGAATGGAAAACACTGTTACATCAAACATAAATAAGATTAAAAAGTAAATAACTGCGATAAGTTCAAGTGTGTGTAGCATTTATCTGCCCTCCCACCAGAGTCAACTCAAGATTTCAAGACCTACATATATTATATGAAAAACGTCAGTAACGATTGTTACTGATCCAAAAAATAATTAATGCAAACTGACAAATAGGTATTCCATTACCCACAAAAACTTATGAAACTTCAAGATTGCCTCACACTAGGTGGTAAGCAAACATGCTTAAGCAAATGTCGGCTCGCATGCATGGCTCATAATCATATTCATACATACAACGCTTACGCCCTCACATCTTCCATATCACCCGCCACGGTACTCGAGTGGCAAAAGGAGCAATTAAGTTAGTGCCATAAATTCCATAAATGCGCTGCATTACATAGTACCCTCATACACCGTACTACCTCAGGGTTTGAAGGATTACTAGTGTGGTCCATACATATCTCCGTACCACTCATTCTCTTATTAGTGAAATCACGTAAAATGTGCATACTTATATAATAGGCATAGGAAAAAGGCTTGTATCATACATTTCTAGAGCTTCAGTTCGAAAACCAATAAGGGATCTCATCCTTGTAGTTTTATTAAACATGCGTAGAAAACGCAACTAAATGGCTCGACATCGGAGGGATGCAACTAAAACACCGCCAATGTCGTCCTACGTCTAAAACACGATTAAACTCTACACACAAGTAGTCAAGCAAAGAGGGAGAGTCTTGTGGACCTGTGGTCCAAGCTCTAAGAGTATCTGCACATCTATAGCGAGGTCGGACTCCGAAACCTACATCGGAATCCACTACTAAATTAAATACCAACATCATTATATGATGCATGCTTGTGGTGTGTACTCATATTATCAATATATCACAACAAAGAAAACAATACTAACAAACCTATAACTAAACATGTGGCACAAAAAATCAAGACATAATAATAAATAACAAATAAATACACTCAGATAATTAGGTAAATAATAAATACATAAACATGAATAGTACTCTAATAGTAAAATAATAATATAATTATACTATATAAATATACGGGTAAATACGAGTGAATATGAATATATACTCGTGTTAGTAAACATATAAATATATATATATATATATATATATATATAAAATAATAATTAAATAAATAAACAAACAAATAGTTAATACTCATTAATCATGAATATTAATAATATTATAGTCATACACTACAAGAATACATATTTAAATACAAATAAATAATAATATACACATAAAAAACAAATATATAGATATATATATATATACACACACACATATAAATAAATATATACAATTTAGTACACATAATAAGACTAATATTCATAAGTAAATATGATATTAATAATAACAAATAATCATGTAAACATTTGTCATATATGTTAAACAAATGAATAAAAATAAATAAATAATAATGAATAAATAAAACAATAAATACATAAAAATCACCATTACCTCCAATCATGCTAAATCATGAGAATATGCATTTAAACTAATATAGAAGTTCTCAAATTACTAAAAACAGTGCAAGAACAGATGAAAACAGTCCGTAAATGAGCTAAACCCAACCGATCTGAGCTAAACTAGACCAAACTGAAAGGGCTGAACCAACCCAGTCTGGGTTAAATAAATTGGTGGGTTGACTTGGCGGACACCAACACTTGGTAGACATAGACACGCACATGAACAGGTGGATGCAGGCATGACCACGCTGGTAAATGGGCCAAACAGGGGCGGTTGTGCCTGTCACAGAAAAATGCCGATTTGTAAATGGGCCAAACAGGCTGGGATCGATAGGGGGCGTCATGGCAAAGGTGCTAGTGGTGACGATTGGAGGAGTCCGGCCACTGGCTGGCCAAAAAATGGATAGAAAGAGGGCAGTGTCACCGCCGGGTGAGACGACGACGCTGGCGGTGATCGTGGCCGTGGTGGTTGTCATGGATTGTCTCAAAATGTAGATCTCGGTGAGGGGGAGCTATGTGGGTGGTCAGGTCGACCGGAGGTGGCTTGCCATCATAGGAAAATAGCCTAATATGTGGCGACAGCAAGGGTGATGAACAGTGATAAGAAAAACTTAGTCACCTATGGCGAATGTGGCCGCATTGGTTTTCATTAGTGGTACAAATGGAAAGTCACCCGCGAGGGGGTCACGGCCGTACCTGTTCGAATAATTTTACTGACATGAAAGTATACATGGTCAAAACAAGTAATATAATGATAAAATCGAGTATCATCCCACAGGGAGATGAATTTCCTTAAATTAATTAAAGAAAATAAAATGAAGAATTAAACAAAGACAACTGACTTAACTAAATCTAAGTAGTAACTTTAAATTAAAAGCAAAGTTAAAATAATAAAACTCGTTCTAAAGTCAAATTTCCCTTAACATGAATTTAATCTTCATCAAATCTTCTTCTTATCTTTTATTTTCTCGAATTGTCGATCTAGGATAATTATATGACATGGTGGCTCCTGCTCCTTCATGCTTCTATTATTTTGCCTCAATTTCTACCTCCCGGTGATAATTGATTAATCAACAAAATAATGCATTAAGATTTGCTTTACAATCGCATACGATGTTGTGTATCTCCCGACCACAACGACAAACAAGTCGAAGACTTGTCGTATGATGAATTATCAATGACTAATCTAATTAATTGCTCCCAAAATTTAATTAAACCTTATGATCTAAGAAATAGGTGATCAATCTACTCTTAGCATTTAAAACATGATAACTCAGACAATCTGATTGCATAAATGAATAAGAAGTTGTAATGAATTTAATTAAATCATGTTAAGTTCCATTCTTATCTAGAACGAAATAAAAGATTACTCTATAATAAAATAGAAAACAGTATAAAAAATAAAATAGTTTTCATTATAAAAGAGAAAAGAATTACAAAACTAGAACTATTTCTTCTACTAAACTCCTAAACCAAGAGTTGAGATATGATATCTCAAACAGCAAATGGCCACCCATTTATATAGAAGTGAAGATACAAGAATTTGAAGATGGTGTTCACAAATCGACGTAGTCTAATTAATTATAATGCCCCTTCAAGTTTTCAACTCTTCGACTCCATTGAACACCATAAATTATAGCCATTGGGTGGGGCCAAATATCATGACCAATCAAATCCAAAGCTTAATTTATTCATCTTTTTCTGCATTGAAACACCAAAATTACGCATATCTAATAAAATTTTAATTAACAAAAAAAATAAAGTAAAATATCGCTTAATTAATAATATTTATACCCGGGAAGTACAAAATTACATTAAAAACATGGGTAAATATTGTATACTTTAAACACTTAACACACCCCCAAACTTTAACTTTTGTG
This sequence comes from Piper betle, assembly GCA_033002965.1. Lineage (NCBI taxonomy): Eukaryota > Viridiplantae > Streptophyta > Magnoliopsida > Piperales > Piperaceae > Piper > Piper betle. Next base: position 50,787 of record JAURVB010006358.1, on the reverse strand, counting down.
CATCCCGAGCAAAATATCATAACAAAGAAAATTTTACTACACAAAAATACTTAATCCCCACCATTATGTTCTCATATGATTCTCAATCAAACCATTAAGAGTCAACAAAATGTCAATCAAATCAAAAATTCCCTTTCATCAATCACATCCAAAAGAAAGCTCTCCGTGTGTGTGTGTGATAAGTCCATTGGCTTATTATTCTCATCTACAACCAAGAGAATACAATCAAGCACATGCTCAAATATGTTTACCTTTCGCTCCTATCTCCACTAATGTAGGTAATGCCGATTAATAGAATCAATAGGTCTTTATAGGTTGTAATGGGGCCAGGGGCTAGGGACCAAAAATAGGATAAATAAGATAGAAAAATCAGAGGCTAATATGCACCCTTGAATTAAAAATCCTTTCTAAATCCTGATATATATGTAAAAAAATCTCCAAGCAATATGACACAAACTTCCTTAAATGTAGTATCGAGTTGACCCAATATAAGAACTAACTTTGCTTTGATTTTCCATTGACTACCTATTGCTTTTTCTTTTATTTCTTTTATTTCTTTTATTTCAAACCAGTGGAACACTCTTGCTTCATCTTGTATTTACTGGTGGAGGATCATTGCTTCATCTTTTTCTTTTCTTTTTTTTTAATTTCTTCTTCTTCTTCTTTTTGTTTTTCTTCTCTTTTTTGTTTACAAAGCAAAGTGCCAGGAAAGTCCACACTATCTACTCAATCACCACTCTATAACACGCAATGCCTTCCCCCTATACTATTCAAAGTTTCATCCTTGTTAGAATTTAGAACGAATTCAAAACACTAGGGTGCTAGGACTCAAGCAACAAGATATATTTTCAATAAAAAGGCCAAGGCTAAAATAAGGGTAATCAAACAAATATGTATAATAAAGGCCATGAAATTGTGTACAGAGGATAATTCATATTAGGTAGGCTTGAAGAAAGGCCCAGACTCATCAAAAAGAAATGCCTATATCATTTTCCATCAACATGGCAAGTCAAATATTTCGCCTTGAAAGTCGCTAGGGCAAATTCTAAAAGTCATGACCATCATGTACAATCCTTATTGCAAACCATTCATTGAAATCATCTAAACCAAAGGATTGTGAAAATAATATACGGTAGAGAACCAACTCTCAACTACAATCTTTTACTCGGTTCATCCCTCATCTCAATTAATCAAGTTTTCCCAAGAAGGTAAGACTAATTCACATGTGTCTATCATTGAACCAAGAGACTAAAATACTATTGCATAATGCATAATAAAATTTTTACACTAAACTACACAATATATATATATATATCTAAATCTAAACATGAGTCGAGCATGAACAATATGTAAAAAATTAAGGCATCACCCCTATACTTAAACTAGACATTGTCCTAAAAAATAAAAATAAAGAAAAAGAAGTGAAAGAGAACTCCCTCAACCAATTAGTCGGTGGATGATTATCATGAATAATTGAATTTGCACTTGACCCATGCTACAAAATAAAAAGAAATATTAAAAAAATCTACAAATAAAAATAAACTTTTAAAATAAATCACTTGGGTTGCCCCCCAAGAAGCGCTTGGTTTAACGTCTACAGCTCAACCATCTTGATAATCTGCAAATTAGGTGGTACTTCAACCAATGGCAGCAATCTATGACATGGTAGATCTAAGGTTTCCACATCTTTAAATCTTTTAGGCAAGATCAGTTGCAAATCTAATACTTTAACCATTTCTTCCACATCAATATCTTCTTCACAAAGAGAATTTATGGCTTTATGTAATGAATCACTCAACTGATCCCCTTTGTACATTATATTATCAAATAGTTCAATTTTAGAACAATCATATGTTTCATCCGGGCAATTCATGGATTTAAAAATGTTGTATGTGACATAATCGTTGTTTACCCTAAGCGTAAATTTTCCAGCAGCTACGTCAATTAATGTTCTCCCCATTGCCAAGAAACCTCTCCCAACAATGAGTCATATATTGCCATTCCTTCCTTCCATTTCAAGCACTACAAAATCTCTAAGAAAGATAAACTTGTCAACCTTCATTAAAACATCTTCAATGACTCCTTTAGGATATACCAATGATCGGTCAGCCAACTGGAGTGTGATGTTGGTAGGAGCAATATCCTCGATTCCTAACTTTTGAAAATAGAAAAAGGCATAAGATTAATGCTAGAACCTAAGTCACATAAAGCATTACAATAAACATTTCCTCCAATTGAACATGGAATCACAAATTTTCCGGGTCTTTTTAACACCCCAATCCGGTTTACTCTCAACCCGGACCAGAACTGTTACAAAGGATCGAACTACTCGTAAACCGATTAAGTTGGCTGACCCAAAACCTAAACGGCTACGATATAACCCTCTCGACGTCTCAAGATGGAGCACGCCGCTAATGCGCAAACAATATATGAATGAGATGCAAAACCCTAACAGGATACTACGTGAATGTCATGATAATCATCGCACACCAAAATAATTAAAACAACAATAAAATTCATAAAACCCGAAATAAAACGGACAGAGCCTCCCCTAAAAGTGCAATAAGGGGATGACCTGTTAAAATACGGCACAATATATATATATATAAAACAACAATTTATATCACACTAGACTTCAAATCAACTACACATATCGTAATTGGCATCTAGCCCACTTGCAATTCATGTTCATCGTGTTTTTGTTCATTTCAACTTAACATAGCTGATCATCCTGGGCATTGGAACTTTTCCAAAACATTTCTAAGAAAATTCATACATTTCTAAACAAGATCTACAAGTCTCACAAACACATGCATAAATACCAATATGTAAATCTACTACAAAAGCCAATCACATCACATCTTACGCAAAAGTCGGCGCGGCACCAGGTATGTGTGTGCAATGCAAGCGCTACTCCTTCGTCGAGGCCGGCATACACCAATCATCATCCTCACCTACATATAGTAGAAAAACGTCAGCAACGGGTGTCACTGGTCCGGAAATAACTAATATCAAACTGGAACATGAGAGCAAACTCTCATGGAAAGCAAACCATCATATATATCTTCCTCAAGAACTCTCATAAGGGCAACTATAAAGGAGCCGTCGAGCAGCTGACTCAACAGCATCCCAATCTATCTGGTACTGTGCCACTCACGACACTTCTTTTCAGTACTTCACGTAAAACTTTTATCCTAAGCCCTCTCCGAACCTCCATATTACTCCTGGCCTTGAGCACGTAGACCGAGCACTCTCAGGCAGTCGCCTTTAGTACCCTTTGAACCACAAGTCCGGACATGCGCTGTACTAAACAGTACCCGTAAACCTCCACGTCCTCCGGGTGTGAGGAACTCAAACGCGGAGTTGTCAGGATCCCTCGGGAATGGAACAGTCCGCTGGCACTAATCCAGAGCCCGCTTTGACTGGCACGGCATCCGCTCATGGTACGTGCAGTCGACTCATCTTCTCTTGTCTCACTGAAAACTCGATAAAACTATTTATAGGGCTGGGTCGAGATTTATTATAATAGGCCCGAAGGCAACTTGAGGTGGATCTTATTTTCGAAAACAAACTCGAGGGATCTCATCCTCGAGGGTTATTAATTCCGAAAAACATCGACCAAGTGACCCGTGTTAGGTGGGGTCCAATAAATCATCCACCTGACACGTCCTACGATCAATAAATCAAATCAGCGATAGAATGGAGCGATAAAACCTGAGAAGCGTGTCCTAACGGACCTGTCAGAAGCTCCAAGCGCAGTCTCGTGCCTAGACGGCGAGCTCCTGCAACGAACCTCGCGATCGGCGCTGAAATCGGTGCCGACGGACGAAGGCGGCGATTTTCCGGCGACTATGCCGGCGGTTTCCGGCAGCTCCGGTGGTTTTCCGGTGACTGCTCCGGCGAGGCAATCGGAGGTAGGGGTTAGCACCGCCTCGGTGAGCTGAACCCAATGGTGGTGACGACGAAGGCAAGCCGCGGCGGCGATGGCCACCAACGGCGGCGTCGAGTGCGGCCGGGGCGGTCGGCCGCTCTGATCAGAGCCACGGCCGACCCTCGACGGCGGCTCTAAGTAGAGGGGAAAGGTAGGGGAGGTCGAGGGGAGAAGCTCCGACGTCATGGCGGCGGCGGTCCGGCGCAGACGGCGGCGGAATCGCGTCGGGATCGGCGAGAAATCGAGGGCGATTTCCGGCGCTGCGACGGCCGGACGGCGGCCGGGCGTGGTCGAGGCGGCGAGGCGACGGCACAGCCGGGCTGGGCGGCGTCGACCGGCGGCGGTCTGGCGTCGGTGGCGGCGGCAAAATCCGAAGGGCGGCGGCGGTGGTGAAACACGGGATGGGGGTTTGGGGAGGAAGATGAGGTGTATAGGGCGATGGCAAGGTTGTAAATAAAACTTGACTCGACACGGGCTCGAGTCAAGAATGATAACGGACTCGGAATAAATTCTAGAAAAATCTAGAAAAATTGGGAAAAATCCCATAAAATCAAACAAAATATCACAACATCCAAATGACATGTCGTATAACTAATAACCCACCCGAATACCATCTAACGCGTCCTAATGCGTTATTCGGCCTAAACTAATTCTACGGCCACAACATAAAAATAAAATAAAATCATCAACTGTATACTCTCATATCTACTGATAACTCAGTCTGCTGATGCGTATCTGACGCTATCATCGATACTTGGGTATACATAAACCCTCATAGCACGTGCGCACGGTCGGCCTCGGCCCCGCACACGTGTTCTGAAAGCTGAACCGACTCAAACTACGGTCAAACCGACCGGCTAACAATTATAAAACCCTGACTCGAGTCGCGGGTTTTACACTTTTATCTTAGGAGGTAGTTTTCTTTGGAGGACAGCACTACATTCCTCTGTCATGGCTACAACTTCATTGTCATATACTCTCCTTTTCTTTGCTAGAATATCCTTCGAGTATTTTACATAATTAGGCATCTATTCAAGTGCTTCAGTAAAAGGTATGTTAATTTGTAATTTCTTAAATATATCAAGAAATTTTTTAAAATATTTTTCATCACTTTATTTCCTCAATCTAGAAGGAAATGGTACCTTTTCTTCGACCTCTTCTGTATGTACCTCATCTTTCTCTTTCCCTTTGCTTCCGAGTAAGCTAACTAATTTATTGGGTTCATGTTCATTGTTTGGTTTTTCATCTTTTTCCCTAACTTCATTTGGTTGAACTGGTTCTTGTAAAGTAATACCATTTCGGGTTGTTATAACTTTGCAATGCTCTTGACCATCTTTCCTTGGTTGTTCTGGTTGGCTAGGAAGTACACCCTTGGGTCGCTCACTTGGTTCCTTGTTTAGTTGCACCATAACTTGTTGCATAAACTGTTGTTGTTGTTGTTGCTGATTCTGCATAAATTGTTGCATAGTTTGTTACATAGAATTGAACATTTAGACTAAATCCGGTTGCTGTGGTTGAAAAGAAAGTGAAGGAGGTTGAGAATGCTATGATGGTGGTGGTGGATTAGTAGGAACAGCAACTGCTTGTGGAGAATTATTCCATGAAAAGTAGGGGTTATTGCGCTAGCCTGCATTGTAGGTGTTGGAATAGGGATTGTTATTCATATTAAAGTTGCCTACGTAGTTAACTTGATTTGTTGCACATTGACCTGTAAAATGTCCTTATCCACACCATTCACACCTTGGCTCCACAGCTTAACATGTCCCTGCATATTACGATTTTGAACTTGATTAGTTAAAGCACTGACCTGAGCAAATAAAGCAGTAAGTGCATCTAATTCTAAAACTCTGGTAGTCCTCCTTGGATGCCTTTCTTGTGTGGCATGATGGTTGCTAGGAACCATTAATTCTAGCAATTGGAAAGCTTCATGTGGGCTTTTCCTAAGAAATGATCCATTGGCTGCCGCATCAACTATGTTCTTTGTTTGCCCCAACAACCCGTTATAGAAAGTTTGGAGTTGCATCCATCTTTCTATACCATGGTTAGGACACTTTTTAACAATTATTTATATCTTTCCCATCCTCAAAGAGAGACTCACCATCAAACTGCAAAAAAGATAAAATTTCATTATGTAATCTAGCAGTTTTAGAAGGTGGAAAATATTTTAACAAAAAAATTTTAGATAATTTATCCCAAGTGGTTATTGAATCTAATGATGACAACCATTCTTTCGCACTTCCTATTAATGAGAATGAAAATAAAGCGAAGCCGGAGAGCATCATCAGAGACACCATGTTGCTTATACATATCACAAACCGATAGGAAATTCATGATATGCCTATTAGGATTTTAAGTAGGCAATCCACTAAATTGTCCTATGGTTTGTAACATATTAAATAAAACTGGTTTAAGCTTGAAGTGGGTCACATCCACTAGTGGTGCAATAATACTAGGTTGTAACACTCTTGCAAGAGGTACAACCCAATCTTGGATTGCCTTGTTGTCATCATTAGCTACTGCTACAATCGGTGGAAGTGGAGGCATTTGTTGTTGTTGTGGGTCCATGGCTTCTTCTTCTATTACTTCTTGTGCACTTCGTCTAGTGGCACACAAGTTTCTCAAAGTCCTTTCAATCTCTGGATCATAAGAAAACAAGGGTGACCACACTAATCGATGCATAAACAAATGATAACAAATAAATGATAGCAAGGAAGAAGACAATGATATAGTTTATTTTTTCTTTTTTCTTTTTTCTTTAAATCAGACACTAAAATCAAAAAAAAAACTCTCAAAATTCTAATCCTGAATTAACTTAGAAAATTCGGTCTCTCCGGCAACGGTATAGGTTGCAATACATGAAAATTGTCATTAACACTAGTAGCGGTATAGGTAGCTAAGACTCGTAGGTCATCAGAAAGCTGATCATGCCCGTGTTTAGTTGCTATTTAGGGGGTTTTATGATCCCATGTTTTATATGATTCATTGGATCTTTATCATTTTATGCTATGTTAAATTAATATGTCGTACATTTATATTCCTAAGTGCCTAGGCATTAGTTTTCAATTTACTTTTTCTACCAATGTATATCAATTTGATCGGTTCAATAGGCATGTAACACTGGTGGGTACGTCGGATATCCCTTAAACAAGGACGTTACCACAACAACCCAAGCCACATTTTATTAAATGCATAAATGCGAGATTACTACTACCCATATCATGACATGATTAAAAATTAGAATGCCTTATTTTACAATATATTCTATCGAGATAACCTATTCTCTAACGCTCATAGTTAATAACATACGATCTATAAAATAACAACTTGATCACAAACGCAAGCAGCTAGCATCAAAAGAAGGGCAGAAAGTAAGAAAGAAAACAAGAAGGTCGGGATTCAGATATGTCAGTTGCCTTCATTGGAGCTAAGGTTGACCATGATGAATTGACCAGTCAAGGGGTCTCCTCCTCCCTTATGTGTTGCAACCTCCTCATCTTCACTTTCTTCTTCTTCTCTTAGCAAGGTAGGGCCTTTTGGAAGAGATGCCTTGGAAATTTTTATCTTGATCCTCTGTCTGGTTGGTGTTGTGTTCGAATAATTTCAATGACGTGTAAGTACACATGGTCAAACAAGTAATATAATGATAAATTCGAGAAATACTGACTAATCTAATTAATTTCTCCCAAAATCTAATTAAGCCTCATGATCTAAGAAATGGGCGATCAATCTACTCTTAGCATTAAGAACATGATAATTCAAACAATCTGATTGAATAAAAGAGTAAGAGGTTGAAATGAATTCAATTAAACCATGTTAAGTTCCATTCTTCTCTAGAACAAAATAAAAGAATACTTCATAATAAAAAATAGAAAACAATATAAAGAAGAAACTAGTTTTTATTATGAAAGGGAAAGAATTATAAAAACTATAACTACTTCTAAGCCAAAAGTTGATATATATCAAACAACAAATGACCACCTTCTTATATAAAAGATAAGATGGCCATATGATACATGAATTCAAGGAAAGTGTTCACAAATCAATGTATTCTAATTGATTATAATGTCCATTCAAATTTCCAACTCCTCGACGTACTCAAATGCAACCAAAATAATGTACATCCATCGTCACCGAGCTTTGTGAACTCTATAAATTGTAGTCATTGGGTGGGGCCAAGTACTATGACCATTCAATTCCAAAGCTTAATTTGTTTTATCTTTCTCTGTATTAAAACTCCAAAATTAAGCATATCTCATAAAATATTAATTAACTGGAATATAATGAGAAATGTCACCTAATTAATAATGTTTATACCCGGGAAGTACAAAATCACATTAAAAATGTGGGTAAATATTGTATATTTTAAACACTTAACATGCTGCCTTGGCATTCTTTGGTTTCCCTTTTCGCTCTTGTTGCTTAGCCCTCGAAGTAACTGCAAATATGGATTCATGAAGAGTGAGCACGTAAGATATATCTATTTTGGTTGCTTCACATAGGCCCTGCATGTAATTGTTCCACTTATGCTCATACTCTTAAAAGTGATCACCTTCTGTTGCATTGCCCTAATCTCCCTAGGCTCCTCCAGTATCTCAGCTCCAAGTTTGTGCCCTCCAATGTATAGTCTATTAGTTAATTCTTTTGTAGAGATTGCTAGCCGAGCTTTGATCTGTTCATCATTCTTCTCAATTGCCACCCTAGATTGGATGCAAAATTGGTTGATGATAGGTAGAAACCATAATCCTTTTGAAGGCCTAACCAAATCAATAATGTTGGTGTAGATTTTCCATCAAGCATCCACCTTTATTTTCTCTATCATGGCATACAACAAGATGACTTAGTCCAGTGTAATGTGGGAGGTATGCGTGGTTGGGATCAGTCTGCTACATATCAGCTTGAGGAGAGGTGTCCTACATGGCAGGAGTGCCCCGATGTTGAAAATAATATCTTGGTTGTTCTTGCATATGGCCACACAACTTCCTTATTTGCCTGGCACAACTTCTTCACTAACATGGCAATCTCTACTCCTTCATCCATGGGACAAAGTAGCCATCCTCCTCATGATAAGGTGCTCCAATAAGCTTGTTAATGGCTTCACTCGCATATTGATCCATTTCCCTCGAACAAAGACTTTGTCCTCCACTCTTTCCTATAGATTTGTGTAAAATTCCTTCACCAATTGTAGAACACCCTAATCTGGTTTCTTGCATAGCTCTATCCACCCTAGGCTTGTTATCTTATAATGCCTTGTCTATGCCATAGTTGTCCAAGTCCAATGCTTTTTCCTTGATCAATTATTTGTCTTGGATTGTTTCAGTGAATGCTCTCTTGGCTTTGCCAGAAATGAAGGGGTAGTGGATGATCCCTTGGCTTAGTGGGCAGTAGTTGAGGTTTGTTGTTCCTTGGATTTCATTGGTAGCATATTCCTCTTTGGGGGTGGGCACAGTGGATTGGACTTCTTCCTCTTCCACATGGGTTGTTGCTGGTGGGAATGTTGGTGCTGGGACTTGAGGTTTGCCCTATGTCAGCCTTATTCTGGTCCTTGCCTCAGTTTTTTCGATTATATCTGAACTGTCAAGCTTAGGATGCATCACCATGCTCAACTTGGGTTACCAAAATTTGTTTTTCAACACAAACAAGATGTAAAAACATGTTGGGTTGCCTTCCAGTAAGAGCTTGTTTTCAGTTCTTAGCTGACTAAGCTTTGGTCATTCTGAAATTGTTGTAGTGGATTAAGTAAGTTGGGTCACTTTTCCTCCATGATATTATTTGAGCCTGTGCCCATTGACCTTGAACTAGTTCCTATTTTTTCTCATTCCTAATTTCTATAGCAATATGTGGGAATTCTTGCATCACAATATAAGTTCCAGATCACCTAGAATTAAGATTTCATGGAAAAAACTTAAGCCTAGAATTGTATAGCAAAACCTAATGTCTTGGCTCAAAGTGCTTCACTAGAATGCATCTGTCATGTCATTTCTTGGCCTTCTCTTTATACAGTTTGACATTCTCATATGCATTGAGCTTAATTTCATTTAGTTCATCAATTGGAATAACATTTTCTCTCCACATGTCTTGGCATCAAAGTTCAACTTTTGAAATGTCCAATAAGCTTTACACACTAACTTAAAAGGTAAATGGCATATTTATCCAATAACTATTTTATAAGGGGATATCCCGATTGGTGTCTTTAAAGCTATTGGGTAAGCCCATAATGCATCATCCAATTTGAGTTACCAATCTTTTTTGGATGGAGTTACAACCTTTTTCCAACATTCTCTTGATTTCTTTGTTGAAGATTTTGGCTTGTCCACTTTTTTGTAGACAATATGTAGTTGCAACTTTATGCTTAACTTCATACTTAGCAATAGAATTTCGCTAAAAAGTAACTATCAACAAAGATAAAGACAAAGCAAATCCCCAAAAACGGCGATAAAAATTTCTTGTTGCTATTTCAATGCATCACGCGAATGCGCATATCAAATAAGTAATAGTCTGATGAGTGAATATCTCTCCCACGAGGATTTGATGTTCTACTATACTGACAATAGTTAGATTATTAAACCTACTGAGCTATCTACAGAGTGGATAAAAGCCCAACGACTCTTAGAATTAGTACAGTAGCTTGGCCGAATGAGCCTTTATCCTCAACCCAGCCAAGACCAATCTAGAGCTGGGCCTGGATGGGCTGCGGGGGTCCTGCCCACTTGACATCAACAATTTCAACCAACTCCTGACACACTAGGAGCAATGGCAACTTTAATCTAACTCTCTTTTATTGTGCTCATACCTTGAGCTGGAGTCTTCAATCCAAACACTCTCCTTCCCTAGGTCAAGTTCTCACACATACTCTCTAACACCTTGCGAATTTACAAATCAAGCCTAGATTGAGTCTTGCCCACTTCAACCTTCTCTTACGATTACAACAATCAAAATGCAAAGAGTACAAGCTGGAAGGGAAATGGCAATCCTGCACATAAGCTTGAGCTTCCAAGAGACCCAAGAGAGTACCAATGGTTTACTAGGGGTATTTGGTGTGCCAAAATAGTTGTCATTGGGATTTAAATCCCAAAACAACTAGTTGAAGTGTTTGCCAATCGTACAATAGCTCCTCCTTTAAACTTGATGCAGTCTTCGGGATAATTTCACTTAGTTAATAGGTAGCACATCTTGTCATGCTATTTAGGTTACACATACACTTGCATTTGATATCTCGGGAAATAAATTGAAGTATAATGGGCTTTAGTATTTTATCACAACCTATCGCCCTAGCATCATTTCATATTCCTCATTAATTATTACAATTTTCTACACAATTAACACAACTAGCTCAATTCATTATATGCTTAAAATATGAAAAGACAAGTAATTACAAAATAGGAAAAGACACTTAACAAAAAGAGTTAGGAAATCAAAATTCCTTCACAACTCCCAACCCAAGGCCAACGAGTTTAACCTGTGGTCAAACCTTATTCTACCGAAAACAAAAAATAAAAAAATAAAATAAAATAAAATAAAAAAAGCTTATTAGAAACAATCCATAAATACCACACGACTCATATGCCCAAGAATAATAGTTAATAATTTATCATATCATTCCCAAAAATTAATTTAATTTAATAATATTTAAGTTTAGTTCTAAGATTTATAAAACTCTTAATAAAATAACCTAGTTATTTTTACGGTTTTACATGCTTCCTAAGTTATTTAAGTCAATAGTCCAACAAATAATTTTCTAAATTATAATATCATCGTTCAGTCCAAATTTGAGCGTAATTGGGGTGTTACAAATCCAATTCCCACAACATTGATCTTAAGGGCTCAAAAAAATATTGCTAAATGTAGTTGGTGTAGGAGTATCAACTATTATTGATATAAATATTTTTTCCATGAAAGTATTTGATAATGCAAGATCGGGGATGGCTGACATGGCCTTGCCCTTAATAGACAACTTTCGTCGTTTGACTCATTAAGATTATTTCACACTACTTACATTCAACATATTCCCAATAAGTAACTTTATATAGAAAAAAGTTTATGAGCCTGGAGCAGGAAAATTTCATGCCCACATGCGTATTTGAAGTGTCCCTAAGGTCAGTCCAAATCTTCCATTATCTAAAAAAATAAAATCAACCAATAGAGGTAGCCGGTGGCTGCCAGCCGAGGAGATCCCGTCACCTCTCGTGGCTGCCCGGGCCTAATTCAGGCTTGAGGGAGGCTAGATCAGGCCACCCATTCAACTAGGAGGAGTCTGTGGGCATCTGTTAGCGGCTAAATCAGACAGTCCAAATTGGTTCAAAAGGTGCAAAATTTTTCCAACTCCTGCATGAATGAATACTTTCATTTCCCCATGTTATCGTAATCAAAAACATCAAAATTACAATTGTATAAAAGCTGTTTTAATAATTAAAGTGAAGGTAGCAAACAAACCTGGATGATACGTTGGGGGAAAATTCCTGGATAAAGAAAGTGAAGAGCATTTAATAAAGATACAAAATATAAAATATCGAGCGTCCCAGTAGACATAAGCCCAAGACAAATTCGTTTTATTATAAGGCAAATACAGAAAAAAATTGAAAGCTCACAAACCAATCACCTGTCACTTTTTTTTAAAAAAATTTTTTACCAAAAAGAGAATTTACTTTTTATATTACCATGTAGTGGAAAAATCAGGTCTAACTACCAAAAAGGGAATTTTATATAATAACTAAATGAGTTAAAAATTAAATTAACTTAACCTAAATTTATTTAAATTTAACAATAAAAAATATATTTTATAAAAAAAAACATGGCTAGAGGCCTTCGGCCAGTCGACGTGCATAGAGTTGTCTAGGGCCAACGTAGCGAGTTCTTATGTTGCCAAAATAAATATGTGTGTGTATTGAACAAGTAATAAAACGATGAGAAGAGTATCATTTTACGAGGAGTTTTAATTAGAATTTATAATTATCAAGATTTATTTAGATCAATTCACAAGAGCAAAGTAAAAATCAATTAATTTAGAAAAGTAAAACTAAAACTAATAATTGAAATTAAATACTTTAATCAAATGATAATTTCCCAGTTTAAAATTATGATCACAACTCCACTTGATTGTAGTTTTAAACTGGCTACATTGGCCCTAGTTTGGGTTAGTATCGAGTTGGTTTGAATGAGTTCAAGCCAAACTAATTTTCAGACTATGAGTATGGGGCCTAGATGGCCATATGAGCATGTTATGATGGCTAAGTATACTCAATATAGATATGATAGATTCAGTTAGGCTACAACAAAACACGAGTTATCAGTATATATACGAAGTATACAAATAATTTTTATAAGTTAGCTACGATTTTAGGCCTAGATCTAAGTCGTTGCATCGTCTAATATCTGTTTGGGATATTCAGGGTATCTCATTGCATGCATCATAGGGATTGTGGATCATCGAATTGTGCCCTTATGGGCCCAGCTTGATTGAGTTATATATTTTCACTCGAATGAGTTCAAGGCTTCAAGGCCCATTTAGCCTTTTTGCATCGATTCCCACCTATAGAGTCACTTATAAGGCTCGAGTCAGTTTCGACTTTGGATGGTCTTGATCCAAACTTTCTATCCATATGTATATTGCATATACCCATAGGTGGGTCCCACTAAACCACGAGTTGTTGAATGTTCGGATCATACCATGTGGCAAGATTTGAGTTGTTCACATTAGCCCTAGTTTTCTGCCATTGATTTTTCAGATATTTCTATTAATTTTCAGAGTTTTACACTATTACGGTCGCCACCACTTCAGTTCACCAGTTGCATGTCTCCAGCTCGCCTCTGGCCACCAGACCCGTACCCTATGACCGCCTCGCAACTGGCTTTCTATCAGTACCCCTCACAACCACCGGCGCTATAGCAATCGCCACCGGCAACAAAGTTTTTACAAATGGTTTCCACTGCTGTCACCGCCTTTCCAGTCGTTTTCCGACGCTGGCAAGCCACCTCCGGCTGATCTAACTATCTACACAGCTTCATCGCCGACAACATCGCCGCACCCATGGTGATTTCACCCTCTTTTGGCCAATTTCCGGCCACCCACTAGCCAAACTCCGCCAATCACCACCACCATCATGTCCCTCATTGCATGGGCACTCAATCTTGATCGGCGGCGACCACAGCTATGTCACCGTCAATGTTTTCTAGCATGGGCACCGACCGCCCCATCCGGCCTATTTGCCTATGTTCACATCTGCCCACCCGCGTTCGCATCCAGCCCGTTTGCCTGTGCCTGAGTTCACTAATCTGAGCCCATGCTATGTCCATCAGCCAAGACCAGCCCAGTCGACTCAGCCCAGTAGTTTATTTAACCCAGACCAAGTTAAGTCGACCTAACTCGGTTCTGTTCAGCTCGATTTGATTCGGTGCAGCTCATTTTCAGTCATTTTCGGTCATTTGTTGATCATTTTTGGTAACTCTAGAACCCCTTCTTAGTTTAGATGCATATTCACAATATTTAATATATATTTTAATGTTATAAGTATTTTTATTTATTCATTATTATTTATTTATTTTCATTTACATGTTTATTGTATGTAATGAATGTTTACATGATCATTTGTTATTATTAATATAATATTTACCTATGAATGTTAGTCTTATTATGTTCCCTAAATTGTATAGATTTATTTATTTATATGTATATTGAATTCTTTATTTATTTGTTTATTGCGTGTATGTTATTATTTATTTGTATTTAATTACGTATTTTATATTGGGTAAGTATAATATTATTATTATTCATGATTAATTAAAATTAACAATTTATTTATTTATTTATTTATCTATAGAATAATTATGTATTTATTTATTTATATATTTACTAGCACGAGTAAATATAAGTATATGTGATATTTACTCATGCTTAGCCATCAATTTGAATAGCATCATTATATTATTATATTATGATTAGAGTATTATTATTTTCATGTATTTATTATTTATCTATTTATTCATGAGTGTAATTAATTATTAATCTTTTTTTTTTATTATGTCTCGATTTATGTATTGGATGTTTAATTGTAGAATGTATTAAGATGTATTTATGATGTGAGCACACACCACAAGCATGCATTGAATGAAGAGGTCAGTATCTTACTGAGCAATGGGTTTCGATATAGATTACGGAGTCTGAGCTCGCCATAGATGTATTGATGTGCTTCGAGCTTGGACCCCATGTATGTAGGACTCTCCCTTTTGCTTGATCTTTACTTGACTCCCTGTATGTCGAATTTAATCGTGTTTTAGACGTAGGACGGCATCGGCAGTGTTTTATCGGATCTCTTCGATGTCGAGCTATTTAGCTGTGTTTTACACACATGTTTAATAAAACTACAAGGATGAGATCATTTGTTGGTTTTCTAACTGAACCTCCAGAAATATATGATACAAACATCTTTCCTAAACCTATTATATAAGTACGCACATTTTTATGAATTTCACATATACAAGAGTGAGCGGTATGGAAATATGTATGGACCGCACTAGTACTTCTTCAAACCCTAAGGTAGTGCGGGGTATAAAAGTACTATGTAATGCAGTACATTTCTGAAATTTGTGACACTAACTTAACCATCTTTTTTGCCCCTCGAGTATTGTGGCGGGTGTAATATGGAGGATGTGAGGGCGTAAGCATTGTATGCATGAATATGAATATTAGTTGTACATGCACGATGCTTGTTTAAGTACGTTTGCTTACCGCCTAGTGTGAGGCAATTTTGAAGTTTCCTAAGTTTTCGTGGGTAATACAATACCCATTTGTCAGTTTGTACTAGTTGTTTTTCGAATCAGTAATACTCGTTATTAATATTTTTCATATTATATATATAGGTCTTATAATTCAGAGTCGACTTTGGTGGGAGGACAAATAAACGCTACATACACTTGAGCTGACCTCAATTATTTTCTTTCTTACTTTTATTTATATTTGATGTATTCTGACTCAAATTTAGCAATGTCTTTCATTCTTGTGACACCAAGCGGGTTATTTCGATTTATTTTATCGATCGAGTCTTACCGATTAACAAATTTAGACATAGCTTGACTTGATCATAAATTTATGATTCGGTTCTTATGTGAATCAAAATTAGGGTGGTACATCTTAAGACAATGACAAGTTTGAAATATTGGTCAATTACTTACTACATTAAGCAAAATGCTAAATAAATAACTCGTATACTAAAGAAATAAACTTACTTAACTTCACAATTAAGATTTATTTTGAACCCAAAACAATGAATTTAATCAATAGTAGATTTAAATGAAAGCATGAAATTTATTGTAATAAGTGTTATTATAAAGATATAAAAAAAGAAAAATAATAGAAATTCTAAACAAGTGACTTCTCCTTAAACCCAACTTCACTCATTAAACGCTTCACAACCACGTCTTATTATCACACCATGTTTTTAAATCCTTTGATGATTGATGACTTTTAAAATATGGGGCATAGGATGTATGTAGAGGAAAGACACATGGAAGAGGTGTCATATCCTCTAACTTTGAATATCTTTTCCATCGTTCATGTATAAACTATCCAGTTTCAGGAATCGCCATCAATAATTTGTCTATGAATTTTCATGCATTCGGACATCAATATATGTTAGAGTTGACATAAGCCTCATAGATTCTTCATCTTTCAATTCCTTAGCACAAACATTTCACTTCCAATTTTCAAAGAAATTATAATTAAATGCAAAATCAATTCAATACTCCAATAATTTCATAATTTTACTAAACTACTAAAATGACATTAAAATATCTAAATTTCAATAATAACTTAATCAAAACAAAATAAAAACACCTATTAAACATAAAAAATAATAACTATCTCCTAAGATATCATCTTGGTGCCCTTTAGATGGCCACCTTAAGCCATAGATACGACTAGATTTGGTTGTTCCACACCAAAGGGGTAGAAGTCACCGAGAGAGGCTAAGTCTAATTATCCTCCGGCTAAAGGCATCCGGATCTTATTACACAAGGCGAGGGCAACTTGGTCAATTATTTTAAAAATAAAAATAAAAAATATACTTTTTGTATATTAGTATTTTAGATTATTTATATTTTTTTCTTTTTGCTAATTAAGCTTTTTTTACCAACTAATAATATCAAAAAAATATTCTTCTTCTTTTTAGGTAAAAAACTATATAAATAAAAAATAATTTACACTCTTTTATTTTTGTATATATATATATACACGCACATATACATAACGTGTATGTAAAAATGAGAGCGTAACTTTTTTTATTTATATAATCTTTTATAAAAAATATATTATTATTATTATTATTATTATTATTATATAATGATAATAATAATAAAAACACGCACCGATAAAACCAGACCCATAGATTATAAAAATTGTCAAACTATGTCCAGGTTTATAGCATCCTACCATATGTACTTTCTAACACCTCGCTGACAGTATCGTCTCCCACCAACTACGCCGTCGGGCAATCGCAGACCAACATTTTCCCTTCGCGGGGATGCTCGCCTCCCTTCTCTGCCCACGCCATCGCCCATCCACCCCGACCCCTTCCCACTCCTCCGACCCACTTCGAACGCGGCCAACTTCCTCCGCCTCTCACCGCCGCTGCTCCGACCCCTTCATCCACCACCCCCCACTGCCCACCTCCGGCAGCACCGCCGCCGCCTCCGTATGGCACGTCCTCCTCCCCTCCAGCCGGGCTGACCCAGCCCGGCTCCGGCGCTGCGGCATGACCGCCGGCGGGTCCTGGAACGCCGCCTGTGACGTCCGGCCGGCGAGGTGGCTGCACGGCTCCGACTCCGAGTGGCTGCTCTTCGGCGTCCGCTCCTGCTGCTCCTCAGACGCGCTTGACCCGCCTCCGTCGACGGCGGCGGATGCGGCGGTGGGGGGAGGGGATGGAGGGCGCTCCGGTGTCGGTTGACGGTGGTCAAGGGTTTGGTAGCTCGGTAGCATGTGATTATCGTGTCACTGGTGACGTCCTCCTGCCACTTTTGTTTTTTTGTTTTTTTTATGATGATGATGTCGATGGCGATGATGCTTGTGTTACTTTTCTCATATATTTAAAAAAACAAAGTTGGTGTTTGACAAAACATATGTGAAATTAAGAGTCTTGATTCATACGCGTGCTTAGCTTCTGTTTTTTGCAGTTTTTGGATGTCTATGGTCATTAAGAAATAGCGGATATCAACTGTTTGTCACACCAACCTGGTGGTTGTAGTGAACTTGTATGGTGTGCTTCCAGCACTCCTATTTGTATAGATCCATCTGATTCTATATGTTTATATACAGATTGTGCACTGTGTTATCTGTGTTGAGGGAGGATCCTGGCTTTGTGAATGAAATTATGGCGAAAACATTTTAGTTATAGAGCTGAAAAATGGAAGGCTTGTGCAGAGTATGCTTTGCGATTCTTCCTAAGGATGCTTTTGATGAATCGTAGAGATATGCGTGAATTGTTTTCATAGAAGCAGCATAAGTATGTATAACTTCCATAACTAAAACTAATTTGAGAATTATCAATTCTGTAACTAAGAGTCATTATTGCCCTTGTGAAATTTCACGAGTTTGGATTGACAAAAATGTGAATATTTTGAAGTAGGTGAGAACGTTGGGTAAAATTAAACACCAAATTGTTCATGGATAACTATGCAAATCCACTTTATGTGAACCTGCACACTGCCGTGGCTGGGTACAACAGGTCACAAGACCTAAAATTTTTATTCACTTAATGATCATGATGGTGTCCTGATTTATTTGGTTCTATGCTTTTGACAACATTCACAGAATTCAATTTTACTGAAATTTTTTTCTAATTGGTAGGTGTGCCGGCTGATGGAAGATGTCTGTTCAGAGCCATTGCACATGGATACCGTTTGAGAACTCAGAAAGAAGCCCCGGATGATTCCTACCAGAAGCAACTTGCTGATGATTTAAGAGCTCAAGTTAGTTAATGCCTACTTTGTCTGTCCTTTCAAAATTATATGAGCTAAATAAAGCTTTAAGAAATTTTTTGACTACTGAAGATGCATAGAACAGAATTAAGACCTGTATATGTTAACGACTCTGGTTATTAAGTTATATTATCTAGGTACTTTAAGATTATAATTAAAATTTTAAAGGACAATTCTCCTTTTCTCTCATAATCTAGGTCGCAGAGGAGCTCCTAAAGAGGCGTAAAGAAATTGAATGGTGAGCCACCCATCTTATGCCAACTTTTATCAATTGTTCATCTAGATTTAAATGCTTTTCCTCCTGTGTAGCTCTACTTATTTTCTGCCATGTTTAGGTTCATAGAAGGAGACTTTGAGGAATATGTGAGGAATATTCAGCAACCTTATTCGTGGGGTGGAGAGCCTGAATTACTTATGGCAGCACATTTGCTACAGTAAGTCCCAAGTTTATTTCTTCTCATCGATCTATAGTTATCTTCTTCTCCTTGAACTTATTTTACTTACAGAAGGATGACTGTATTCCTGTGTTTATTGTGACTTGGTTTTGTTGGCGGTACAGAACACCAATAACTGTCTTTGTGAAAGGTAGAAACTCAAACAAGCTAGAAAAAATTGCAAGGTATGGTATTCAATATGAGCACGATGGGGAGACGCCACTTAATGTCTTGTTCTACTATTATGGCCACTACGATCTTGTGGAGCTCATGATTGACTGAAATGCGAGGATGCTGTATTTAACAATTTCAGAAGATACTTTTTTTAAGTTACATGTCTTTTTATACATAACCAATGAGCAAGGATTTTTGGTTAGTATAAAGTTATAGATTCCGGTGTGGCACATGCAGATTGAAATAAATTTGTGCCAGGAAAGAGACATTTCACTTATTTAAAAATAAAGTGATTTGAGGCAGGTTTTATTGCAGGTTGAACCTGTTTACTTCATCTTAGAAAACTTCATGTGATTTGTCTACAAAATAAGAACAAATTTTAAAGGAGAACATGCATATCTAGCAAGTTTGTCAAATTATTAGTTGTTTAAAGCATCTGGCACATTGAAATCATTATGTCTGTTTAGAGAAGCAGAGCACCATGATGTCGTGCATGTGAAAGCTGATAATGTATATATTGCCCATTTCTATGTATTGCCTTCTATGAATTCCCTATAATTTCTATATTCTTTTGTTTTCACTAGATGTGATGTAATAAAAGCACTCTTATGATGAATTTTAACACTCAACTTTAAATTTTTATTTGACTCTATTTCTGACAGATAAAGACTAGGGGGAGATTTTCAGTTGTGATTGTAGAAAGTAGTCTCTATTGAAGAAAATAGGAGAGAGATTATTCGTATCATCATTCTCCTGATACAGTCATATATTTATAGGTACATATTATCTTAGGTTGTCGCTGATCTAACAACTTGAGTTACAAGAAATTCCTAACAGACTAACAGGGGCCGATTGCGCCGACATGAGTTAACACATATTCAATATATTATACACTCCCCCTCAAGTAAAGCCAAGGTAATCAGGCTGAGCTTGGAAGATACAATATATTATACACTCCCCTCAAGTGAAGCCAAGGTAATCAGCCTGAGCTTGGAATGCAAAAATCAGAATCGAGGGTTGAATCGGATCGGAAGGCAGATCGATTCATTAAAATTCGGATAATAATCGGTTTAGTTGAATTGGTCAAAATTGGTAGAGTTATATAATATATTTGGATGCATTATAAGGTAGTTTGAGTGAGTTATTAGTTATATAACGTATCGTTACGATGTTATAGTGTCTATTATATTTTATTTAATTTTTAAAATTTTTTTAGATTTATTACAAAATAGTTATTATTTTTGGCTCGTGTCGAAGTCTATTCAACTTTTATTTACTATATTGCCACCAACATCTTTTTCCCTTCCCGACACTTCTCTCTCTCCCCCACCTCGCCCCCCCCACCCCCACCCACCCACCCCTCGGTGCCGCCAACGTTGCCCGTTGCCCTCGACCGCTGCACCACAACCAATTGAAGCCGCCGATCATCGCCAACACACCCCTTCCGATGCGTTTCCATCGCCACCGTGCCGAAGATCTGGCCGTCCCTCCACTATCGCGTGTTGCCACCAAAACAGGCTAAAGGCCGTAGCTTAGTCTCCACCACTGTTGCACGAATCGGCCGATTCCGTGCGGAATCGGCCGATTTAAATCGGATCGGCGCGATGCCGATCCGATTTCGGGGCCGACTCGGTCGGCCCCGAATCGGCCGAGTTCGGCCGATTCCGACCGATTTAACTCGGAATCGGAATCGGCCGATTTAAATCGGAATCGGTTTTTTAATGAAATTACTAAAATACCCTAGGTATGATTTTTATTAAATCATTTAAGCATGGGTAAAATGGTAATTTAGATTTTAAAAACCTAAAATCAAACCCGCTCCCCCGCGCCGCCGCCGCTCATCCGCCCGCCGCCGCCCCATTTCCGCCCTCCGCCGTGCTCCCGACTCCGGGCTCGCCGCCGACCGGGCTACCGACCTCGCCTCCGACCTCGCAACGTCGCCGCCGAAGTGTGGCCGGACCGAATCGGGCTGTGACGCACGAATCGCCGCGACTCGCCGCCGACCGGGCTACCGACCTCGCCGCCGACCTCGCAACGTCGCCGCCGAAGTGTGGCCGGACCGAATCGGGCTGTGACGCACGAATCGCCGCGACTCGCCGCGACTCCTGCCGCCGACTCCGCTGCGCGCTCCTTGCCGCCTCGCCGCCGGCTGCAGGCCGCTCCTGGCCGCCTCGCCGCCGGCTGCGGGCCGCCGACATCCTCCGACATCGCCGCCTCGAGACTCGCCGCCGACCGGGCCGGCGGCGGCGACGGCGGCGGCGGGGGTAAGGAGTGGCATTCTCGTAATTAAAAGTTGACTCGAGTCTAACTCGAGTCAAAAATAATAATTAATTCTAAATAATTTAAAAAAAATCTTAAAAAATATTTAAAAATATCAGAAACTATAATATACAGAATAATATCAAAATAACATCAATACCTAATTTTAATGTATTTATATTATAAATTGTCAAATTATTATATATGACCGATTAAATTAATTTGGACCGATTCAACTGAACCGATTCTTGGCCGATTCAGACCGATTCCGATTCCGATTCCGACTCCCTGGAAAACCGATTCCGATTCCGATTCCGATTCATGCAACCATGGTCTCCACAATGCTGAAAAAGCCGTGAGCTCACGCCTTTTTGACACGATTCTACCACCACCATGCCGAAGATCTGGCCGTCCCTCCACTGCCACGTACTGCCACTAAAATAGGCTAAAGTCCATAGCTTGGGAGACCCCTAGCTAGGACACTACTGCACGACTCAGATTGCCACCCCCTATCGCCGGCCCGGCCCCCCATCACCCCTCTTGCCACCATGACCCCCTTTGTCGCTGCCCTACCTCCGGTCGCTACCCTGGTTGCTCGCCCTCGCCTCCCTGCGCCCTTCTTGAATTGGTCTCGAATCAGTTTGAATCGGTTCAAATCTGGTGGAATCAGCTCAACTTGGTTGATCAGGGACCAATTTTTTTTTTGGACTGATTTGTATGTTTTTTTGGATCGGAATCGTTCTGATCCGATTTAAATCGGCCGATTTCACTCAAAATCGGCCGATTTCTGAAACTATGACTTGGAACACGTCTTCATGACGCGCTGTAGGAAAAGCCTAGGTAATATGTCTGCCACTTGGATTTTTGTACTTAAATGCTTCAAGCAAATAGTTTCATCAAGCACCTTTTCTCTCTCAAAATGATAGGCAATCTCAATGTGTTTAGTTCTTTCCTGAAACACACAGGATTTGTAGTAATATGATCTGCAGCTTGATTATCACACCGCAAGCATTTTAGAATATTTATTGGGAATCCCAATTCACCCAGTAGTTGTTTTAACCTTATGAGCTCAGTGGTAGCCTTTAGCAGATAACGAGCCACAAGTATCTGCTTCTTGCTTTTCCAAACCACCACGTTTCCACCAACAGTTATACAAAAGCCACTAGTGGATCATCTATCAAAAGTACTACCTGCTCAATCTGAATCCACATAACATTGGATATCTAACGGTTTCTACTCTTTATGTAAAAAAGTCTCCTTGGTGTATTCTTCAAATACTTTAATATTCTTAGTACTGCTGTCCACTGAGAAGAGCGGAGTTTCTGTATAAATAGACTAACCACACTAACAGCAAAGGATATATCTGGTCTTGTAACTGTCAGATAGATTAATTTCCCAACTAATCTCCTCTAGCTTCCTGGCTAGATGGAATTCTTATCAAATGGAAATTTTGAAGTAGGTGGGAGTAGTGGTGGTGATTACGATCAGCCACTGATAAAAACAAAATAACAGATTTTTTACGTGGGTAGCGGAGGTAGTAGCTAGAGAACCTAACTTTCAACCTCTAATTGGCAAAACAACCTTCTGTAAAAGGTATGCTTATTTAAGGAATGAGGGAAATGCATGGGTAAGGTTGTGGCAAATTCTTGGTGATGAACAATGTGTCGGCGGATGTGGTAAATGATCGATTTTCGAAAACCATGATACAAGTAGCAATATGTGTGGATCATGGAGTGAAATTGCCTCTACCAAAAGCCGTCTTTGGGAAGTATTTGGTTGAATTTGTGAAGGAGGCAAAAAATTACGTCCAATCATTACAGCTAATATGGAAATCACGGGGATGTTCACTTCTAAGTGATGGTTTGACAGGGCCGACTAAAATGAATATCATTAATTTCATCGTCTATACTGATGATAAAGTAATCTTCTTAGACTCTGTAAATGCTATAGGTGGAAGACAAGAGCAAGGAAATAGACCGAAGAAGAGTTGTACAAATTTTGATTGATAATGTAAGCAATTATAAAAAAAGTAGGCCAACTCTTAGAAGACAGGTACAACATTTATTTGAACACTTATTAGTGCCCATCGCATAGACCTAATGTTTGAGGCAGTAGCTGTAAAACCCGCGATTCGAACCAGGGTTTTATATTCAAAACCGGTCGGTTCGACTGTTATTTTCAAATTGAGTATAATTTAGAACACGTGTACTGAATCGACGCTGATCGCATGTATGAGCTATGAGGGTCATGCGTACCCAAGTATGTGATGATAATGTTATGAACACAACAGAAAAAATAAGTTATCAAAATATATAAGAGTGCAATTATTCTTTTTATTTATATATAGTAGATCGTAGAATTAATTTTAGACCATTTACCGCATTAGGACGCGTTATGGGGCAGTTTGGGTGGGTTGTTAGTTATAAAGCATGTCATTATAATATTGTGGTATTTGTTTTATTTTACGGGATTTTCCCCAATTTTATGGATTTTTTTAGAATTTATTTCAAGTTAGTTATTATTCTTAACTCAAGACAGAGTTGAGTCAAGCCTTACTAGCAAGTTTGCGACCCAGTTATTTTCTCCCTCCCCCGACACTTTCTTCTTCCTTCATGTCCAAACCCTAGTCGCGCCACCCTTTCTCTTGCCGTCGTCGCCGCCACCGCTGCCGGCACTGCCATGCTATCAATTGGCACGGCCAAGCCTCGCCGCAGCGCTTCCATGCCCCCCAGACTAGTCCCGGTCGTCGCCCAGCCTCCACAATGCAAGAATCGCCGCACCTAGTACCGCGGTCGCGTCGCCGATTCTGCCACCGGCGACCGTCACCATCACCATCGAGTGGTCGGCTCGACGTTTTCGACCAACCCACGACCTTCCCCGACCAGAACAAAGGCCAGCGCCGCCCATCCCGGCCAGATCTCCACACCACCATGGCCAGCCCCTATTTTAACCATTTTCTGGCAAGCCGCCACCTCCGCCGACCATCTCGACGCCGTAGATGCGTCGGGCTTGCCGAGCCAATTCCAATGGTACCCAATATAACCCTTATTCAGCCAGTAGACGCTGCCGGTGATTATCGCTAGAAAACCACTAAAGCCTTACGGAAAACTGCCAAAACTTGCAGGAAAACTGCCAAAACTTGCAGGAAAACTGGATTCACTGGAATTCGCCGGATCTTCTACAGAGCTCATTCAGTCAATCCCGATCGAACTTCAGACACCGACGAGTACCAAATTCGAGTTCCAAAACACGCAACAAAACCCTAGCCGTCACCGATTGCCAATGACGTGAGGTATAACTACCTCTTAGTTAATTATTTAAAATTGATGATTGCTAGCATAACATGTTAGGACTAATTAATTGTCATGATAATGACTAATTATGGATGAAGTGATAGTTTACATGATGTGATTAATAGTGCATGAAGCATAAGTGATCTAATGAGATAAAGTAAATATGAGCATGCTAATCGACTATGATGTGAAAACACAGTAAAATTGGTTTGAATAGGATGAGTTAGAATTACTTTCATACTTATGATTATTTGATTGTTGATTGATGTTGGTTATATTGTGAGTGTGTATTAGTCATGTCAAGTTGATGCATCATTCAATTAGCAAGCGTTAGCTTCTAGATTTGATGTGTAGGTACGGAGTAGGAGCTCTCCACTTAGGCACAATGACACGTTTAGAGCTTCTATCAGGTCCGTTTAAGACTCGTCTCTATTTTATGCTCTCTTCTATTGTGTGTTTATTTTATTATTTGAAGGATGGGTTAAGTGGCATTTTATCGGATCCCACTTAACTTGGGCCATTTAACTGAACAGTTTTTCGAATTTATAACCCCTCGAGGATTATTTCGAAAACAAGATCCACTACAAGTTGCCTTCGGGCTTATTATATGAATCTCTTCCCAAGCCTATATATATATTTTATCAAGTTTTCAACGAAACGAGAGATGGAGAAACCGACTGCACGTACCATGAGCGGATGCTGTGACAGTCAAAGCGGGCACTAAATTTGTGAGCGGACTAGTCCATTCCTAAGGGATCTTGACAACTCCACGTTTGAGTTCCTCACACCCAGAAAACGTGGAGGTTTACTGGTACTGTTTAGTACAGCGCATGTCCAGACTTGTGGTTTAAATGGTACTAAAGATGACTGCTTGAGAGTACTCGACCTTCGTGCTCAAGGCCAGGAGAAATATGAAGGTAAGGAGAGGGCTTACAATTCGAGACCAGAAAATGAAGTAAGAAAATGCTGAGAGAGGCATCAGTAGCAATAGATCAGTCAGTTTGGGATGCTACCGAGTCTGCAGCCCAGTGGCTCCTCAGTAGGTGCCCTTTAGAGTGTTCACGAAGAGTATATGATATTTTCTTTCATATGAGAGTTTGCTCTCATAGCTAGTTTGATATTATTTCGTGTTTTTATACTATATGTAGGTAATAATCACGAGTTGGATGTGCCAGCCTGGATGGAGGAGCACTGATATTGCTTGCACACATGTCAGTTGATAGAGTGGTTAATATTTTGTTATGATGTTATTATATTGATGTGATGTGATTAAATGCTAAAATATGAGGATATGATGAGTTAAAATACTAAGACATGATCACAGGAAAAGACAATGTGAATAAATTGCTTAGCAGAAGTGTGGTGGGTTGAAACCCAAATTCCAGAATGAGTATACAGCATATTAGATTATGTGTGATTGAAATTGTTGATATATGCCTGTATATTTGTATATATTATTTTGATAGGGTGAACTCTAATTGCACTTTTAGGCAAGACTCTATCCGTTTCACCCTTAGAATTTTTATTGATTTATCGTTATTGTTGTTGGTGTGTGAATTAGTTTGCATGTCATTCATATAGTATCATGATAGGATTTTGTGCATTCATTCATGCATGACGAGTCGCATCTTCATCTTAAGACGCCGAGATTAGATCAGCACAAATTGGGTTCGGGTTAGCCGACATAATTGGGGCCTGTAACATGCCGGTTCGGTTCATAAGCGTGGACTGGATTTGAGGTGTTTTAGAATTAGTATCAAGGCCACTCTCGGTCGATTAAGATGGAAGATACTATTAAGTGATGTGTGTGCAAAGACTACTCTAAGTCCAGCAGGCATGTTTGTTTATGTTTATTTTCTTTACATGTAGAAATTTTTTTATAAGTTAGTTGTATAACAGTGTATTCAGGGCTTGATCAGAAATATGTGGCATTGACCATAGTTGAGTTGACATGCCATTTTTATGGATCTTTATCATGATATCAGATTGTTTGCTCAATTAGATGTGAGAATGGCATATAGTAGTATGGGCAGAGGTAGAATGGGTATAAGATCCCATCTTATACCAGAACCGGGATGTCAACATATGTCAGCAGGAATCTAATAGGAATGTCATGATGGGCTTAAAGACCCACCAATTTTGTCCATCGCATAAGAAATTTGGACTAGTCATCATGTCCACTTGTTCGGTAAGCTAAGATTGAATTGGATGTTTACCAAGTGTTCATGTTTTGCATGTCACCACATTAGTCCTGCTTCTGTGGGACATGGCGTATATTGTGGGAATGAGTTAAGAAGAAAAGGGGCAACAATAAGAAACTTGAAGTATAGAGATAATGGCAAGTTAGTTGGCACATGAGATGGACCACTGAGTACTGTAGACAAATCCCTAAGGATGAAAGCTGTGATTATGCCAATGGAGCCCTTGAAGTACATGGAGCATAGATGAGAGTTGTGCATATAACTTGAGATGGATCACTTCTAGAAAATAGTGATGAATGAGGATGAGTAGCGAGGTGGATTGACAGTCCAATGGGCACTTACCGCATCCCCCCTCTTCCACTAGTTCATGACCTACGGGTAGCAGTTTTGGCTTCTCTTTGTCAGATAGGGACCTCGATATGATGAGGATAACATTAGGACCACTGTTGCCTACGAGATCAGAAATTTGACAAGATTCCACCAGATATAAGGCACCAAATCAGTGGTTGTCATTTGAAGGCTAGTTAGCATTGATAGAAGTAGCCACTCCAGATTTTAGGAGATCAGTATGGGTTTAGCATAGGTCCACCATTGTAGGTGTCACCACCATGATTTGGACCTCTTCAGATCAGACACGCATGGTTGGACAACCTAAGCCGAGTTGTTAGCAGCCAAGATATGTCAGCAACAGTAGTGGATTTACGATGTATACTATCAAGATTAGATTTTTAGCATCTAGATAGCATTGTTGCCGACAGAGTTGCACAACCGCCGACCGAGTGCACAACTACCGATCGAGGTGTACAACCACCAACCGACTTGCACAACCGTCAACCGAGTTGTACAACCACCATCCGAGGTACACAACCGTTGTCCAAGATGCACTGCCACCAACCGAAGATGCATTACTGACGTCCAGGTATTGCTCATCTGCCGACCGAGTTGATCAGTTAGATCTTAGTAGGGTCAAAATTTGAGGAACAAGATATAGCTACAGTGGCATCAGCAAAATAGAAGAGAATTAGGAAAACAAAGGTTATTCTGATGAGTTGACATAGGATCTAACTTTGCCAACTCTCTTGCAATTATTGTCTTGACCTGACACCCTTGGGTCAGATGAATATTGTAAGATAACCTCATCAGACACTGTCAATGACAATCTCATAGGGATGCACATAGAAAGAGTCAGAAAACATGAGAATATGACATCCGAATGGGATAGTCATAATGATCAGAGTGTTCAGGCAACATGATAGTACATCCATGGACCCACAACTGGCATACACAGACCCGATGGTTCGTAGATAATCACACGTGTAGTTGAACCCATTTAGCAATTGGCCAGTCAGTGAGAGGAGTTTGACTTGTATTAGAGTATTGACCATAGATAGAGGGTTAGTGAGGAGGTGTCTTTCAGAAGGATAGTGATTCCCTTGTGTTTTGCCAGTACGATTAGGTCCTTACCTTGAGACATAGGATTGATCCTTGCCCTGAGTATAGAGGTACCTTCATAGTACTAATTAGGGTTTACAATACAGGTAGATGTTTGAAGACTAATCTTCTGATAAGGATTTCACCCAAGCTTGAGACTGGCGTAGATAGGGACTTCAGATAGGATAGATCATGCTGACCACACAGAGTGATATCAATGTATGCTCATTTTGATTGATAGCCTTGCTTGAGAGTCTACCACAGCGATAGTAGTCATGTGAGTTACAATTAATGCTACAAATTGGTACAGGATGGCAGGTTACACACAACTAAATAGTGGATGAGACACATGTTGAATGTAAAACCCGTGACTCGAGTCAGGGTTTTACGTTACCGAACCAGTCGGTTCGACCGTTGGTTTGAGTCGAGTCAGTTTCATGAACCGCGTGCTGAGTCGAGGCCAGCCGTGAGTTATGAGCAATGAGAGTCAGGTGTACCTGAATATATGATGATAACGTCGAGAAGATGGTGAGATATGAGCTATCAGAATATATGAAAGTATGCAGTATTTTTTTTCTTTTTATATATAGAATAGTTTTAGGCTGAATAACGCGTTAGGATGCATTGGATTATATTCGGGTGGGTTATTAGTTATAGAGCATGCCATTTGGATGTGGTTGTGTTTGTTTTATTTTATGGAATTTTTCCATATTTTTCTAGAATTTTTTAGAATTTATTACGAACTAGTTATTATTTTGACTCGAGTAGGAATCGAGTCAATACTTAATTACGAAACTGCCATTGAGGATATTTTTCTCCCTCCCGACCCTTCTTCACCCAAACCCTCGCCGCCACTATTGTGTGCTGCCACCACCGCCGCCGATCGACTCCGCCCCGCCTTGCCGTGCCGTTGCCGTGCCGCCACGACCAACCCCGACCAGCGATCGCCTGCCAGCGCGCCGTCGTGACTCCACGAGGCAGCCTCGGCCGTCACCACTTCGGGCCGGATTCCGCCGCCGTCCGGGCCGCTCCGCCGCTGCTGTGACCCTGACGACCACCCTCTCGCCGTCACCGACGTTTCCCCCATCATCCCAACCGCCGTCGAGGCCGGCCGCAGCCCCGATCGAAGCACACCGCCGCCGCCACCCATTTTCGACGTCGCCGCCGACGGCCATCGCCGCCCCGGCTGCTTTGTTTGACACCACCATTGGACCAAGCTCGTCGGGCTGGTGCCGATAGACCCCCTGATTGCCCCGACCCGAATCATTGCCGGAAACCGCCGGAATCCGCCGGAAAACCGCCGACACTCGCCGGAAAACCGCCGGAATCGCCCGAAAATTGGATTGGTGAGAAATTCGCCGGATCATCCGCCGAACGTACCTGGTCCAATCTGATCGGACTTCGAACACCGCTAGGTGCCGAATTCGAGTTTCGAGCCACGAAACGGAAACCCTAGCTGTCGCCGATTTTCGACGACGCGAGGTATAATTTATTTTAATTTAATTATTTAATAATATTGATTATTAGAATTGCATGCCAGGATTTGTGTGTGTGTGTTATAAATATATATTTAAATGTAGGTTTGATTAAGAATAGAAATATGAAATTGTTTGGTTGAGTGGTGTTAAAAATGGAGGCTAAGAAACAAATTAGGGTAACTAGGTAATGATCATGATCTAATGCAAATTAGCGTAAGTAGGCTTGCTAGAATTGATATAGGTTGATGTGTGTTGAGTGATGCGCGATTGTGTTGATTGTGTGTGCATGCTATAGGATGTGTGATTCATCATGCGGGCGTTAGTTTTTAGCTTGATTGTGTAGGTACGGTGTAGGAGCTCGCCGCCTAGGCGCGTGGACCCGTTTGGAGCTTCTACCAGGTCCGTTTAGGACTCGATCTCTGATTTATGCTATTCTATTGTGTATTTGATTTATCACGTGCAGGACGAGTTAAGTGGCGTTTTATCGGATCCCACTTAACTCGGGCCATTTAGCCAACAATTTTCCGGATTAATAACCCTCTAGGATGAGATCCCTTGAGTTTGTTTTCGAACTTCAGATCCAGCTCACATTGCCTTCGGGCCTATTGTATAAATCCCAACCCAGACCTATATATATGTATAGTTTTCGCATTTTTGTGAGAGATTGAATGAGGGAAATCCAACTACCGTGCTACGCGAGCGGGCACGTGTGTGTCGATAGTGGGCTCTGGAATGGGGTACAAGCCGTTTCATTCCCGAGGGATCCTGACAACTCCACCTTTGAGTTCCTCAAACCCAGAAGTGTGGAGGTTCACGGGTACTGCATTGCAGCGCATGTCTAGACTTGTGGTTTCAAAGGGTACTGAAGGCGACTGCCTAAGAGTGCTCGGCCTTCGTGCTCAAGGCCAAGTGTAATATGGAAGGTGTAGAGGGCGGAAAGGAATGAGATTTGATGTGAGAAGCGATAGAGAAATGGCCGAGGTATGAGAATGTGAAAGATAGGGGGATGCTGTCGACCCGAGGGCGACGGCTCCCATATGTGCCCTGATGAGAGTTCTTGAGGAAGTATATGGTTTTCATTCAACAGGAGAGTTTGCTCTCCTGTGCCAGATTGATAGTAGTTATTTTCTGGGCCGGTAACATTCGTTACTGATGGTTTTTCTATATATATGTAGGTGAGAAATGCAAGGGATGAAAGCTGTCGGGACTGCGGAGGAGCAGTACGGAACCGCGCACACATGTACCTGCCGCGTGTAATCTATAATGACGGTGTGTTATTGCTACGTGAATGATAATTTTGATCTGTTTGTTTAGATAAATTGCTTGATATGAAATGAACAGATAAATGTGAATGAGTAGTGAGTTTGGAGTTCAGGCTCAGTTCAATTGAAACGAAAGAGATAATGATGAATGCTATGGTAGATTATTATGTTTTATCGTATTTTGATAAAATATTTATATACCCTTATTGTGGATAATTTTTAATTAAAATTTTTTTTGCCATTGCATGGTTTTGTTTTGCTTGCACATCATAGCATGCATGTAGGACTACGTTAGAACCCACGCATCCCATCCATGCATTTCATGTTTGCATCTCCATCTTGAGACACCGAGGGCAAATCCGGGTCGGCTTAACCGAACCCAGTAGATTAGCGAACGGTTCGGTCGCCGGTGACATTTCCGGGTCGGTTCACGAGTGAGCCGAAACGGGGTGTTACATTGAACCTCACTATGAGTCCTCGTAGACTTGAGGGGAGACAGTCGTTCTTCGGGTCGTTTGAACCTCGCCCGTTTAAAAGTGTGTGACTAGTACGGTATCAAGAAATATGTGCCTACTATTAGTTGATTGAACTAGAGTCACTTAGGAGCCGTTTCTAAAATTTGTCATTGATTGGCTATTCCACAGACTGATCACTTGTGGCATAGTAAATCATGGTGACCTTAGAGAGAAGTCTATAGACCTACCAATTTTTGGCCACCCAGTATGCTATGTAGGGGTTTTATCTCCCTTGCAACCTGCACGATACACTGACCTTACCATAGATCAGAGTGACATACCTATGTAGCAGGTTTTTCTTAGCCCAGTGGATTCTCCAATTACCTAGCATCATATACCACATATGAGGATGAGATATCAACTATTGAGAGTTCTTGAGCAATGTGACTAGTTTTCACGAGATTCAGTCCCCTTTTTATAACCCAAAAATGTCAGACAGAGTAGAGTTTTCACTTGAGAATTTCTACTCACCCCTCTTGATATGTCAGTTCTACTATCCATTTATCTAGAAGATTGAGATGAGTATATATTGACTAGAGCACATGCCACAAACCAGATGCAGACTCTACAGTCTCATGCATAGTATGTTATCATACTCCTAGAGACACGCTGTGTATGTACAGATGTTCTCGCTTCCACTTTGTCATAGAGAGCTCCATTCAGCAGCAATTAGTAGTTGTATAGATAGCCACCAGAGCCAGGGTATATAGTAGAGTCATAGCAGATATCCTTGTTCTTTTATAGAACAGAGTGAGATATTTGACTCAGGACCAAGTCAGCTAGGACCCAGTGAGCGGTCCGGTTCCTTATATATGGACACTTGAGAGTTGGATCTAGACTGGCGACAGCGAGCTATGCAACTCAATTGCTTATACACCCATACCTAGCAGGAGACTCATAGCACACTTTAGGATGGCTGTAGGACCTAGGATGAAGTTTCTTGAGAGTACATGTAATTGACTTTTCACATAGATGATGTTCAGAGAGATGGGTAGATACTAGCAAGTAGGCCTTTCTCTCGACATTGTTTTCCCGGATATAGTTCAAACTAGCACCTTGTGATACTCTAGAGTATCTGCTTGAACAACCCAGTAGGCCCTTAAGGGTGACCTAGGTCTCCCGCTGAGTTAGTAGTAGGGATCATAATAGAAGAGAATGACGATGGTAATGTCAAAATAGGCACAGACAATAGTAAGGATCAAGACAGAAGAGAAGGATGATGATAATGTTAGAACCGGCACAGGAAGTATAGAATCGAGAAAGTTTGATATTGACAGCATCACTAGCAGGACTTGCCATGTCGTCACCACTACAGTCAGTGAGGATGTGTAGGATTGTTGAAGCAGTAGAGGATACGATTGATGTGTATCCTAGCTTCCAGGAACTAGTTTCAATAGAACCTCCTTGAGTTGAAATTTCGAGGACGAAATTTTTATAAGGAGGGAAGATTATAAAACTCCTGATTCGAGTCAGGGTTTTATATTCAGAACTGGTCGATTCAACTGTTATTTTTTAGTTGAGTATGTTTCAGAACACGTGTACTAAGCCGAAGCCGATCGCGTGTATGAGCTATGAGGGTCACGCGTACCCAAGTATATGATGATAACGTCATAAAATACAGCAGAAAAGAATGAGTTATCAGAATATATGAGAGTATGAAATTATTTTTTTATTTATATATAGTAGATTATAGAATTAGTTTTAGGCTGCTTACTGTGCTAGGATGCGTTATGGGGCAGTTTGGGTGGGTTGTTAGTTATAGAGCATGTCCTTACAATGTTGTGGTATTTGTTTTATTTTATGGGAATTTTCCCGATTTTATGGATTTTTTAAGAATATATTTCGAATTAGTTATTATTCTTGACTCGAGACAGAGTTGTGTCAAGTCTTATTTACAAGTTTGCCACCTAGTTATTTTCTCCCCCCCCCCCCGACACTTTCTTCTTCCTTCCCGTCCAAACCCTAGTCATGCCACCTTTTTCTTGCCATTGTCGCCGCCACCACTGTCGGGCTATCGATCGGCACGGCCAAGCCTTGCTGCAGCGTCGTCATGCCGCCTTGACTAGTCCCGACCGTTGCCTAGCCTCCACGATGCCAGAATTGCCACACCTAACATCGCGGTCACGTCGCCGATTCCACCACCGGCGACCGTTGCCATCGCCATTGGGTGGTCGGCTCGACGTCTTCGACCAACCCATGACCTTTCCTGACTGGAACGGAGGCCAGCGCTACCTAGCCCGGCCGGATCTCCACACCACCACGGCCAGCCCCTGTTTTAGCCATTTTTTGGTAAGCAGACACCTCCTCCAACCATGTCGACACAGTAGATGCATCAGGCTCACCAAGCTGGTTCCAATGGTACCCAATATGACCTGTATTCAGCCAGTAGACACCGGCGGTGATTGTCGCCGGAAAAACACTAAAATTTGCCAAAAAACCACTAAAACCTTCCGGAAAACCGTCAAAACTTGCCAAAAAATCGGATTCGCTGGAAGTCGCCAGATCTTCCACAGAGCTCATCCAGTCGATCCCGATCGAACTTCAGACATTGACAAGTGCCGAATTCAAGTTCCAGATGCGCGACAAAACCCTAACCGTCGCTGGTTGCCGATGATGTGAGGTATAACTACCTTCAAGTTAATTATTTAAAATTGATGATTGCTAGCATAGCATGTTAGGACTAATTAATTGTTATGATAATGACTAATTATGGATGAAGTGATAAGTCACATGATGTGATTAATAGTGCATGGAGCATAAGTGATCTAATGAGATAAAGTAAATATGAGCATGCTAATCGAGTTTACGTAAAAACACAGTAAAATTAGTTTGAATAGGATAAGCTAGAATTACTTTCATATGTATGATTATTTGATTGTTGATTGATGTTGGTTGTATTGAGAGTGTGTATTGGTCATGTCAAGTTGATGCATCATTTAGTTAGCGGG
This sequence comes from Piper betle, assembly GCA_033002965.1. Taxonomy (NCBI): domain Eukaryota; kingdom Viridiplantae; phylum Streptophyta; class Magnoliopsida; order Piperales; family Piperaceae; genus Piper; species Piper betle. The sequence continues at coordinate 15,897 of JAURVB010006358.1, read as the reverse complement.
CGTTAGCTTCTAGATTTGATGTATAAGTACGGAGTACAAGCTTGCCGCTTAAGCGTGATGACATGCTTGGAGTTTCTACTAGGTCCATTTAGGACTCGTCTCTGTTTTACACTCTCTTCTATTGTATGTTTATTTTATTATTTGCAGGATGGCTTAAGTGGCATATTATTGGATCCCACTTAACTCGGGCCATTTAACCGAATAGTTTTTCAGATTAATAACCCCTTAAGGATGATTTTGAAAACAAGATCCACCACAAGTTGCCTTCGGGTTTATTACATGAATCCCTTCCTAGGCCTATATATATATTTTATCGAGTTTTCAATGAGACGAGAGATGGAGAAGCTGACTGCACGTACCATGAGTAGATGTCGTGACAGTTAAAGCTGGCTCTGGATTAGTGAGCAAATTGTTCCATTCCTGAGGGATCCTGACAATTCCGCATTTGAGTTCCTTACACCCGGAGAACGTGAAGGTTTACGGATACTGTTTAGTACAGCGTATGTCCGAACTTGTGGTTTAAAGGGTACTAAAGGTGCCTGAGAATACTCGGCCTTTGTGCTCAAGGCCAGGAGAAATATGGAGGTAAAGAGAGGGCTTAGAATTTGAGACTAGAAAATGAAGTAAGAAAATGCCAAAAGAGGCATCAGTAGAGTGGCTTCTTTGGGATGCTACTGGAGTTGAGTGGCTTCTTTGTAGGTGCCCTTCAGAGTGTTCACGAGGAGTATATGATATTTTCTTTCATATGAGAGTTTGCTATCATAGCCAGTTTGATACTAGTTATTTTCTGGACCATGATGTTGCTTACACACATGTCAGTTAATAGAGTGGTTAATATTTTATTATGATGTTATTATATTGATGTGATGTGATTAAATACTAAATTATGAGGATATAATGAGGTGAAATACTAAGACATGATGACAGGAAAAAGGCAATGTGAATAGATTGTATAGGAGAAGTGTAGTGGGTTGAACCCAAGTTCCAGAATGAGTATACAACATATTAGATTATGTGTGATTAAAATTGTTGATATATGCATATATACTTGTATATATTATTTTGATAGGGTGGACCATAATTGTACTTTTAAGAGAAATTCTGTCTGTTTCACCCTTAGAATTTTTATTGATTTATCGTTGTTGTTGTTGGTGTGTGAATTAGTTTGCATGTCATTTATATAGTATTATGATAGGATTCTATGTATTCATTCATGCATGATGAGTTGTATCTTCATCTTAAGATGCCGAAATTAAATCTGCAAGAATTAGGTTTGGATTAGCCGACCTAACCAGTGCCTGTAATATGCCAGTTTGGTTCATGAATATGGACCAGATTTGGGGTATTATAATAACAAAGCTTAGTATGGTTAAAAAGGCGGTTGATTTAGGCAAATTAGTCACAATTTATGTACGGGTTCTAGATTGTGTTCGAAAAGTGTGGCCGAGATTTTGTGTGCCAGGCAATATATGCGATTTGCTATAAATTACACACTTTAAATAGCCTTGTTAGAGAAAGAGATGGACTAAATAACTTTTTCCTTAGTTTTGAATGGATAGAGCACTGTATAAGAGATGCTGCCAGGGAAAACATGTAGAACAGATTGTGTGCACTCACTTGTTTTGGTATTATGCACATGATTCCACAAAAATCGTGTAGCCCATGCATGCGGGAAATGGATGCTGAAAAGCTACCTACCCTTGGCTCGGTGTATACATATTTGCTACAAGTGGGTGTGGAAGCTTATTGACGGAGAGATGACTTAAATCAATGAACGGACCAATTTATAAGTCTAGTAAACCTCTCGCTATTAATATTTTATGTTCAATACCAAGATATATTATGTTTTAAATATATCTCTTTATTTCAGCATATTGCCTCAACCCAAAATACCAATAACAAAAAAAATTAGGGGAAGACTCAAACCTTATGAAGGCTGTTCATGCAGCTTTTGACAAGTTGTTTCTAAAGTCCAAAAGTTGTTCACGGTTTAGGCTTGAGGTTAGTAAAGCAAAATTTTGTCTTAATTGTATTTACTTCAACTATTATTATTGACAAGTATAAGTTCTATTTTGTAGATTGTGATGTTTTATGAAGTGAAATAATCATTTGGCTCCAAAGTTATAAAAGAATCTAGGGAATCCTTGAAACCAGATTAGGAATGTTGTTATTCATACATCTAAGACAAAAAATTTGTCAAGTAACTCAAGTTTAACCTCAACGATATTTCTATTTCAGCTATTTGGTGGGAAATGTATGGTACAGATGCTCCAAGTGTAATAATACCCTGATTTTGCCCGCAGAGCGAACCAAATAGAATTAATTAATTATGGAATATTGATTCATAACCCATTAAAATGAGATAACCATTCAAGGCGTCAATCGATAGAACCCGAGAGAATTTAATGCGTAGACAACACCACAATATATGCAAAACACCCAATGTTTGACTTATATAAATAGTACATCCTAGATAAGTTGAATTTACAAAAGAAATTAAGTGTTCAAAAAAAATGATAGAGTACCCTCTTGAAATAAGTTGGTGGAAAAATTACCTAACCTAAATAATTATTATTCATTTGCAAAACAATCTCATTTCATAATATCATTTAACATTCATAGAAATATTTATAGGTTATTCATAATACATACATTTACACAAATTTCACTTTCATTATGTTGTGGGATTGTTTGGTCTTTACTTAAGTTTTTTTCCAAAGTTTTTTTCCGATAATTATAATAATCATAGAAGCTCCCTACTCACGTTCCTTTTTAACTTCGTGTACTTATATAATTAAGATGATTTTATGTACCTAAATGTAAGTCATGATTCTTTGATCTTAAGTTGTCACGGACCTAACACCTTAAGTTACAACAAATTCCTCTTAGACTAATAGACGCATGTCAGCAAGTAGAAAATCAGAGAATCATGACTAACATAGATACAATATATTCTACAGTGATATTACGTATTAATTGTTATCCCATTTATCAATTAGTATTTTGAGTCCAACGGTTTTCTGGGCCTTAAATGTGAACAAGAGGCATTTTACTGCGACAGATAATTTGATTTGGAATGTGGCTGCCAGGGGTTTTTTAGCTATAAGCCTATATCCAACACAACCATCCCCTTGTAAAGAAGTTAGTACGCTTATATAATTAAACTCTAAACCGAGGTATTAGGTTTGAGCGCTGGTTAAGAGTGTATTATGTGCTACTTTTAGAGTGGTTTCACACCTTTATATGAGATAAGTATTGTTTTATACATATCTAGGTTCTTGTGCCTTCTAACGCGGCTAGTTATTTTGGATTGAAATCTATAAATCTATTTTCTTGTGGTATCCTCGTCAAGCGACCTTTGGGTTCCCTATGTATGAAATATTTTTTTGACGCCCTCAATTTATTGTGGTGCGAACATACTTACAAAGCCCATTCTTATGATAGAAAAAAAATGATTTCAGAAAAAAAATTTTATCATTTACTTTCATGTTTTTAGTTAGAAAGAAAGAAAAATTTAAAGCATCATTCCACTTTTAGTAATTTCCTCACATATTTTATGGGGAAATGATCTGTGAAGAAGTTTTCTATCACGACGGGAAACTAATTTTCTTTTTCATGTTTTCTTCTAAACCAAATATTTAAAATGCATGAAAAGTAAATTTTTCTCAGATTTTCTTTCTCTTTATTACAGTCCAAACAAACCGTAAATGTATAGAATGAAAAGCCCATATGGTGCTCCACACAAGGAGAAAGTTAGAATGATTTCGCTTTCAATGCGGCTAGTCATGCATTGGATTGAAGTCCGTAGACTCGTTTTTTATTTACGAATGCTAAATAGTTGAAAGAGGAAGAGTATGGAATGGTCGTGTCTTTCACTTTGCATTCAAGGAAATGGAAAAGGATAGAAATTCTGTTTTTGTCCTGGTTTAAGTGAAAATAAATAGGTTTATGGACCTTTTTTTTGTTGGAGGGTGTTTCATGGAAGGGAAAGGTTTTATGATGGAGTCACTTTTAAAATATTTAAATCTGACGGCCACTCAAACCAAAATATTTTTGGACTAGTTTAATGAACCAAATTTAATTGAAGAATATTAGCAAACACAAACACCGTCTTTAATAGACCAAATGCTCGGCCAGTTATAATAACAAGGTAATAACATTAGTAATATTATCAAAATCGCGTGGAAGAAAATATTCTCAAAGTCATTAAATTAACTGGGGAATAAACAAACCGAAAAACTAGTCAAACATAATCTTGATTGCATTTCTTTCATCCAATTTTAAATTTTTTGACGCTGTTAAGAAAAATTGATATAAATTAAATGCCGATGAACGCTTATTTTAAACGAGAATCAGGTGATATTTTGGGGCGAAAATAAAATAAAATCTGGATTGTTCATAATACCGAGTCCGAACTTATCCGACTATGTTTGAACTTTGAAGCATGTGTAAATTATAAGTATGTACAATTAGGGTTGTTAATTGAGTAAGCCAGATTGTGAACATTTGGCGTTTGGCTTGACTCGATTCGAAACACGGTATTTAAATAGTCAAGTTAAAATTCGGCTCGAACTCGAATCATACAAGTTAAGTTTGAGCAAAACAATTGTTAACTTAATTCGACTTGGTTATAACTTTGAACTCGACTCAAAATCGATTCGTAGCTAAACTCGATAAAATAATATTATAATATATATAATATCACTTATCTACTCAAAATACATTTAAAATCATAAATAAATATTATTATTAACTATGTATTAAATGATGGTGGTGGTGTTTGACTCAGCTCGACTCGATTCGATTATAATCCGAACTCAACTCGAATCGACTTGTAGCTCAACTTGAACTTAACTCAATAAAATAATATAATAATATACATAATATCACTTGTTTACTCAAAATATACTTAAAATCATAAATAAATATTATTATTAATTATGTACTAAATGATGGTAGTGGTGGGGGTCTTTTTATTTTTTAAAAATTAAATTTGGATCATCCTTATAATCGAATGATCTAGATTAAAATTTGAAACATAAATATTATTTGCCTCCGACTAAGATAGTTTATATATATATATATATATATATATATATATACACATACACAAACTAATAAGTTTAATTGTAATTAATTATATTTAATTTTATATAACATAATAATAAAATAGTAGAATAGCTTAGATGGGGCGATTTCAAATTGAAGACCAGGAGATTGTGGCTTTGACTTTATATTCGAGCTTGAGTTGAACTCAAATACTATAAAATATGTTCGAATCGATTTCAAACATATATATTGAAAACTTATTCGATTTCTAGTCAAGTTCAAGCACAAATTGAACTCAGCTCGCTTACTTATTTAACAACCTTACCTAGAATTGGTTTTTTCATCAAAAAAACTGGGCAAACGAGAACAGTTTATTTTGTTTGCCGAACTGCTGATGAACGGTTCATAAGTAGTTATCGATCCAAAATGGTCTTAGCAAACATCGCTGGATCTTTTATGAATGAAGCTTCAAAATCAAGCTAAAGATTTGCCCACATATATTCAGTGTACGAGTATATAACCTAATAATATTATGTATATTATCTCGTATAGGACAATCAACGAGGGAATCAAGTCGTTTATGGTTTATAAATTGTGTTTACATTTTGAAAAAAGTCAGCTGATGCTGTTTGAGAGAAAAGAATACTTAATATTTGTCATAATATCTGATTAGTAGATTAAATATCATGGAGCACATAATGATTTGAGTTTTTTATGATGAATAACTCAAAATAAATGGATTATGATGTAGTATTACTGCACAAATCCATCATGTTAAGGGGTTTGGTTTGATCTTGACATTCCACTTGAGGAGAGATTTTTGGACGAGTGTGTAGTATGCAAATTATTTTCATTTTTTAATTCCCACGATTATGACAAAAACAGGGCACTTTCTAGTTTATGCCGCTCGTCTTTAGTTTGGAGCTTTAGCTTTTAGGCAATGAACCGAACTTTCAAAATCGTGAACTCTATAGAACCAAACAAATCAGTCATATTACTAAGTCCAATATTATTTGCGTGCACCATGCGAATGCCGAAAAGAAAAAGAAAGCAAATAAAATAATAAGTGACAAACAACCTATACATCTACTCTTATTAATAAATACAAATTCAATGTAATATGTGATTAAATACAAGATATTTGATCAATTAAAATATAATAAAAATAACTAAAATATAATAAATCAAAAACTTTAATCTTATATCATCTTTCAATTAATATTTATTTTTAAAGTTAAAATCAATCAAAATTTATATTTAATATATTAAATTATTATAATTAATTTTTTTATTTATCAAAAATTTATTTATAAAATTAAAATTTAATCGTAATAAAAGTCGTCCATGACCCACTACCTTGCCTAATCATAGTCCCGTCACGTATAAAACTGTGTGTTCGGTCAGAGATTCTAAGCAAGATATATACAATGCACTGCTTGATGGCTATGAATGTGATTGGAGAGGAAACCAACCAGCACAAGAAAGTAGACAATTTGTGAGTATTGGATTTTTTTTTAAAGTGATTAGGATCTGGTGTAGTACTGTTGGTCCCACACTTATGAGGTCGCGTGAAGGAGGATTAGACTTTTCAACCTTGATGCGGCCGGCCGTCATGAAAACTATATCTCATCCAACGAAAGTGATTTCGGTAGCCATGGCCACCTATAAAAAATAAGGTAAAATGATCTTTAAAATTTTTCACTCTAAATATTTTTCAAAAATACTTTACTTCGCACCCTGTGAGTGAAACTTTACATGTTATCTTATAATGATTAATTTTACGATTGATCCCACAAGTCAATTACATAAATTATCAAAATATATTATCTTATTTTAAATTAATTAAATTAATAATTTTTAAATATTATAAATCATATATATTTATAAATTTTAAGTATAAAAAGATTATTATATATTAATTTCATACAATTATTTAATTATATAATTAAAATTTTAATATAAATAACTATCGATCAGTTTGGAATTAACTCCTAATCAACTCCGTTACATGGCATATCAATTCAAATCTTAATTTTAAGTTTTTAAATTATAATCATAAACATGCTACTAAACCATCTTTAAAAAGCCCAATTATTATAACAAAAAAATGAAATCATAGCGACTGCTGCAATCATTGACTGTCCACGTACACCCTATTTACTCCACGTCTCACTTGACCAGGACCAGATGTTGTCTCGGGACACTTGAAGAGCTAAATTACATTACAATGGTCATGGAAAAGTTGGACCCGCCCCAATCAGCTAAATTTCAAAATCATGTTTCACAATTTTAAAATGGGAAGCTTCCTGAATCAACCCCAGTTTTGTATTATGTGAATCATCTTGCATGGCAGCATGGGACCGAGATTGAACAATTATTGGCCAACTTGATGAACTGCACCCGGCAAGCACCACCCACTTGGCTTCCTCGTGCTTTCTTTTGGCCATCCATTAATCAAATTCCGAACAATCCAACGATCGGTTTTCAAATGGCAGTAAAACTGTTTAGGCAATAAAAGTCGGTCACTTTTACCACCGTCCACCGGGACCACATTGACTACAATATCAAAGCAGGAACACAGGTTGTTTACGGGTAAGTTGAATCGAGTTTAAACTAAAAATATTTTATTTGATTCAAGTATAAATTAAGATTGAGATGGCTTAATTTGTATTTTTTACTAAATTTTCCTTTTAAAAAACGTTAAGATACTTAAATTGATATCATAATTTGAAAATTTATTTTTTACTCTAAAAACTCCCCAACTTGTTAAGTCATTAGATCGTTGACTTTGTATTGACCAATTTATTAATTGATTTTTGGGGTTATATCGTAAAAAAATTATCAAAATATATTATTTTTTTCAAAATAGCTAAATTAATATTTTTTAAATAATGTACATCTTGTATTTATTAATTTTAAGTATTAAAAGAGTAATATATATTAATTTTATATAATTTTTTTAATTATATAATTAAATATTTAATATAAATGACTATGAATCATCTTGGAGTTAGCTTCACTCCATGCACGCCCAATTAAGTCCAAGTTTCGAGTTTTTAAATTATTATTAATATAATTATTATACATAAAAAATAATATAGTCATATATATATATATATAATTTTATTCTATCATATTTTCTCAAGCTTTAATTAATTTTTTGGAAGGTAATTCAATGAGCATATAGTCTAAAATATTATTATTTATATAAATTATTGAGCTTTAAGTCGATAGACAGCCAACTCAAATTTTGAAGACAAGTTTTGAATCAAATTTTGTTCGAGTGGAATGCGGAGCCAAATCGAACTTAATCAGGCAGCCTTAAGCAGGAGAGTAGGCAGTTCATTGCTGAGGTAGTGTGCTCATGTCCGCCTCAAGAGTAGGCAGTTCATTGCTGAGGTAGTGTGCTCATGTCCGCCTCAATGCAGGCAATGGGAGACACACTTTAGCCACCAAACTACCTAAACTAACTCCAACGTCACCACGCAATTTCAATGAGTCAGCTTGTGGTCATTTCGTCCGAGCTTAAACTAGTCATTTTGGTGAGACAGAGGATGAATGTTCAATTGGAAGTTGGATATAGATTCAGATTAATTCAACCTAGAACTTGCCAATAATGTCATTGGGTCATTGCGTCATTGCGAATGGATCTAGTGTTAGATTGTGATTAGATCCATGGGTTTCATCTATTGAAGGAGTTATACCATTTTTAGCTGTTGGTTGGACTTATTTGGCATCTTATCATGCTTCATCTCTCATGTCTCTCATCTCGAGCTTATCTTAATCTAAAAGTTAATATAAAGAATAAAGTTTTTTATTAACCTATATACAACTCACCAACATCATGTACAACCGACAGCTCCCTTGCACACATTGGGTGTCCCCAAAACCATCATTTCTGATGAACTCTTCTTAAATCAGATAGCACCCATCTGATAAGCTCTCTTCAAATCATCACGTGGAACCCATGAAAGAGACAACAATCGGTGTAGGTAAACTCAACTCGAACCTGGCTCTAATACTACTTCTTAGGCCCTTTGAGCCCTCAACCAAGCTCTGATACCATTTCTTGGGCCTCTCTTAATTTAAAAGTTAACTTAAGGAATAAGGTTTTCCTAGTAGCCTATATACAACTCACCAATATCATTCACAACTGATGTGGGATAAACCCAACATCTCATTGATGTTGGATGGGGTGAGGATATGATCAAGTCTTTGATCATTCTCATGCTTGTCCTATTTTGCAAATTCCGCTGCCTAGCCTTGAATTGTCTGATTATTTTTGGAAAGGAGCCCTTAGAGGTAAGTTTTCTACCAAATTCCTAATATTATTGTATTTCCAAGAACATGATTGTCATATTTCTAATGTTGTTGATTGGAAGAAGTGGTGGAGAAGTTAATTACAACCTAGACTTGGTCTTCATAGTTGTTGCATTGCTAAGGAGTGTTTACCTATTGCATATGTTTTTAAAAGAGGAAAATCCGGGTAGAATCTGGAAGTTGGTTTTGTGGTAAAGATGAATCTATACTACATCTATGTAGGGAATGTTCTCTGGTATCGGGCACTGGTGTTTAGTATTATTGGCATGAGGTGAGAGGAGTGGAACTGTATGTCTCCTACCGATCTTGTTCATAATTTACTTGTTGGGACCATATTTTTTCAAAAAATTTCCCAACTTTCTTCTGCCTTGTTTAGCTATTTGGGACTTGATTTGGTTTATTTGTAATAAGAATAGAATTTAGCAAAATGATGATGTCTAGTGTAACACTCTAATTCAGCCCGTAGAACGAACCAAATTAAATTAATAAATTTCAAGATACTAATCATAACCTATTAAAATAAAGAACCGGAACAAAAAAGGCCTAACCACTCGAGGCATCAAAGGACAGAACCCAAGGGAATCTAATGCGCAGACAAGACCACAAAATATGCAAATAAGACATCCTAGGTGGGTTGAATTTAAAAAATAGACTAAGTTTCCAGAGAAAATCCAACAAAATCTCTCCAGTAAATAGGACGATGAAAAAATTAGGTTCCTAAGGGATGCTCAACACAACAATTTGAAATCCAACAAAATCAATAGGTTCCTAAGGGACACTCAACACAACAATTTGAAATCCACGACACCAAAACACTGTCCCAGACTCCTCATGATCTACGCACCTACACTGGCCATCCACCAACATAAAATAAAATAAAAAAACATGTTAGCAATGGGTGTTACTAAGTCCTAAATAACTAATAGGAAAAAATCCCAATACTGGCAAATGGGTAAAATAGTTATCCACAAAAAACTGGAAAGAAATACCAACTCCTCCACAATATATAGATTATAAGCAAGTGGTCAATAGGGTCTAGCCATAATCGCTGATAATTTATACATATGGACCAGATAATAGCTTACAGTAACATGCAGGTAATATGGTCAATAGGGCCTAACTAATAATCACTGCAACACTGTGCGAACCGGATAGACTCAACAGAGGCAACTGACCAAATATTGTTGAAATATACACTGCATGGAAGTAGTAATCTGATATATATATATATATATATATATATATATATAGATAAAAGACTGTCACCGACTGAGCACCTAGGTGGGTACCGACCAAGCCTCTCAGTGTCGTCACACTTCTCATCCATCTCATGCAAGTCAAAATCTGAAAATATAATATGTATATCAAGTTTAGACATAGACATATCACATAGCACTAAAGTACAACTTTGAACTAAATCTTATAATCTTTCAAAACTTATTAAGAGATCTTATCCTTGAGGTTTTATTAATCTGAAAGATCGATTAAATGACCCATAGGTAGTGAGATCCAATAAAACAACACCAACTATGTTCTACGATATCAATCGAATCATGTGATCCAAATAAAAGAGAATCCTAACAGACCAGAGAAGTGCTCTTCGTCTTACTGCAGCAAGCCCATCTTTGAATGACCTAACAATGCAAACAGTTACATGCTTCTGTATGATGAATGTGTGCAATGCATGAACAATCCTAGATGCGGTAAGGATTCTTAACATGCAATAAGAAATTAAACAAACACACACACTAGTTTGATCTGATCAGATAATCATGCTCACACGTGCAACCTAATATTGTGTAATAAATTAAACAAGTTAATAAACTATATACTGAAATTATAACTGTGATGTCGATATATTAGGAACATCATCCGAGCTTAACCCGTACAATTGAGATATCAAAAAATATGGGTTTCTCTATGGATTTGGAAGCCTAAACTTGAGATATCCTAATATACTAAATAGTCATGCACTATATGAATCATTATTAAAATAATCTGATCTATTTTATAAATTAGTTAGCAACCAAATGATTAAGTTACCGAGGCAAATTGAGATCTAGAATTTGACAGATGTCGAATCGAATGACTATGATTGGTTCCTACAGTGAGCATTGAGATATAGTAATCACCTAACCAAATAATATTTTTTTATTAGTTAAACCTTTTATAATTTAATAAATTGATTAATTTCATTGTGAAATTAATTATGATCACAAGGTGGGTTTGTTTTAAAATAAACACACACAAAAATTATTATTATGTTACTTATTAATTAATTAATATTCAGTGTGCGATCTAGGGGACTCAGAGGCCACCCAAATTTTATAAAGTTCACATTTTTTATTGTTATAACCTTAATTAGGTAATTTAGGAAGTATTTTGTCGTGCACAATGAACAAACATACGATATGTTGTTCAAATAACAATAAAGGTGCAAAGTTTATATAAAAATCACATTTTTATGATGATTTAGTATATAAAATATATTGAATAATATACCAAAATGATCAAAATAATATAATATACATTATTCTATCAAAATATATATGAAATAATGGAAAACATGTAAAACAATCAAAGAAGAGGGAAGAAAATGAAAATGTACCGGAAGGAAGAAGAAGAGAGGGGGAGGGGGGATGAAAAAGGAGAAGAGGGGTGGAAAAGGGAGGAAAATGGGAGGGCGGTGAGCAAGGGGAGAAGAAGAAAGGAGAGGCATTGGGAAGTGGGGCTAGGGTTTAGTTCTAAAAAGTGAAACTGTGGATGAGCACCGCAACACTGAGCACACACGTAGTGCACCACATGCATGCCAGTGTCGCGGCTCTGGACCCCAAGACAACAAAAAAGAGAGAAAAAGAGGAGGAAAGAGCTAGGACTGATAGGGGAAGGCTACTAGGGCATCTAGAGATAGAGGGTATGCTGAAGTTCCAAGCGACACAACTACAACGCAACACATGGCCCTAACCTAACTAAACACCCGAAACCACAACAAGATCACGACTTGGAAATTGGGGCTGGCCGAATAAAACTCAGTTGTAGACATGTTCAATGCCCAAGTCCATAACAATATATAAGAACCCACTTAGTGCCAATCCGAGTCAAACTAAAGCCAAATTGGTTGCAAAAACATCAAACAAACGGGTCAAGTTTTACATCTAGAATGATGGTCTACTTCAAACTATTCGAGTAAGGGAAAATAGGATTCTTTCTTTGGTTTATCCAACTCAGTTTATTTTAAAGAAGAATATTTATCAGAAGGCCAAAACTTTGGTGAATATTCCTTTGGTTTTACCACAGGTTCAGTTTGCAATGGATAGTAGTTTCTTTGAACATTATATGAAATCTAGTTGGGCATTTGTTCAATATAATATGTCTAATTTGATTGTGTTTGTAGCCTGAAGAGCTAGTTGCAGGAAATCTACACAAAAACACAAATAATTGATCTAAAGGGCAAGCCATTATTACTTAATAATATAATGATAATTAAATGAATAAAAATGGTACCAACAAGTGCACACGGAATACAATAGAGTCGGACCTTGTTAGTATACATATGATATACTAATAATAAATCCATATCCATATAATTATACCCCCATTATCAATTTACCTAATCAGCAAAGTAATAGAAGTCTTCACGTTAAATAGTCCTTATCATATGAAAATATAAAGCAATTAATATAGAAATAAAGATAATTCTAATACTAATCATTCATCCTTTCACTTTCCAAATCTTCATCTACTAACCTACATACAAAGATAAACTTTGTCCACTTAGCAATAAGTTGTTAAACCTGTGATCTGAGTTAGGGTTTTACACTCGTGAACCAATCGGTTTAGCCGTCGGTTCAGTCAAGTTAGTATTAGAACACGTGTGCTCAGCTAAGGCCTGCCGAGTGTACAAGTCATGAGGGTCATGTATACCCAAGTATATGATGAAAGTGTCATGAATATAGCAGAAAAGAATAAGTTATTAGAATATATGAGAGTACACCTGTTATATTTTATATATATATATATATATTATATATAGTGGGTTGTATAATTAGTTTTAAGCCGTTTACTGCATTAGGATGCGTTATTTATTATTTTGGGTGGGTTAATAGGTCTAAAACATGTTAGTTTATTTTATTGAGCATATTTTTTGTATTTTATCATATTTATTTAGAATTTATTTCGCAATATTGACACGAGTCAGGAGAGAGTCAAATTTTTATTGCGTAATTGTGGCCTACCCATTCCTTCTTCCCCGACTTTTTTTTTCTCTCCCATTCTCCTCCTCTGTTTGTCGTGCCCCATCGCCAGTGACCTTGTTGCCGACCACACAACTACAGGCCAGAGAGTGCCGCCGGCCACTGCCATCGCCGCCTTGCCCCCGCCTCCCTCCTTCCCCTTCTCCCTGCCCTTTTCTTCCCACTCTCCTTCCTGGCCATCCACTGCCGCCCACCTTGCATGCATTGCCGCTGGCCACCAACTCCAGCAACGACCTCCAGTGACCCTCCATAGTCTCTTCCTCCTCCTTCCCGACTCTTCTCAAGGCTGCCGCTTTGCATGTGCTATCGCTGGTTGTTAGCACCACCGTTGGCCGGTTGCGTTCCACCACCGCCCATGCCATGGACCCCCTATCCCCTACACGACCACCCCCTACCCCCTTACCGAGTAGATCCCTCTCCACACCCCCACCCCCCCCCCACCCCCATTTCCCTCACCTCCCCTACCCTAGCCGGGGGTCTTGTGAGCCACAACCACCTTTGCCGTGAGCTATGCCGCCGGTCGCTCCCTCCGTGAGCACTCCCTCTGGTGGGCTCTTGTGAGCCACATGCTCCTGCCCTAACCTAGCCGAGTCCTCCCTCGGCCAAACCGTAGCCATGCCTACCACAACCGCGACAACTGCAATATTTTCAGCGCCAACATTAGGTATAGAATTTTATCGGATTGATATGATTTTAGTTCATGATTATGGATAGCATAACATGATTAAATTATGATAATTGATATGTATCACACCGAATTAGAGAAGATATAAAGTTAGGTATTAATTTTTACGAATGATGTAATTGGATTGATAGTTGGCTGGGATGATTAAAAAAATTAATTGTTTGCATGGAAATGCCGTAAAAGATAGCATTGGGAAATTTATACAGGAATTGGAGATTGAATTGTTCTAAAGTGTTGTTGATCATAATTGATTACAAATGCTATGATTTAAGTTTAATTAAAAACCTTAGATTTTTCTTTATTAATATGTGAATTAGTGATTAATAGGAATATTGAGTTGAACATAGCATGTTACATATAGCACTGGATTATGGATGGAATGGATTATGTTATCATGAATAAGAATGATGAAATGATGATTTCATGATCTAGATTGATGTTACCCACTAAGTTAATAGATTGTAATTGGAATGTATGATTTATTTGTGTTAACATAGGTGTTATTGTTTCATTATATAGATGTATATGATTTTGTTAATGATGTGAGTAATGTAACTGAACTGATTAGGATATGATTGAGATTATAGTTACATGCATTCATATCATATATACATCATACAGCTAGAATTAGTGGGACTCACCGCCTAGGCATGTGAACATGCTCGGAGCTTCTGCCAAGTTTGTTTAGGACTCGCCCCTAATTTATTATTATATTCTATTGTGATTTATTTTTACTAATTGTAGGACTGGTTAAGTGATGTTTTATTGGATCCCACTTAATTTGAATAGTTTTCCAAATTAATAACCCTTGAGGATGAGATCCTTCGAATATAACTTCGAAAACAAGATCCACCACAAGTTACCTTTGGGCATATTATATAAATCCCTTCCCAGACCTATATATATATATATATAATCTTGTCGAGTTTTCAGTAAGATGAGAGATAGTAAAACCGACTTGCACGTATCATGAGCGGGTGCACGTGACAGTCATAGCAGGCTCTGGATTAGTGAGAGGGTTGTTCCATTCCTAATGGATCATGACAACTCCGTATTTGAGTTCCTCACACCTAGAAAATGTAGAGGTTTACGGGAATTGTTAAGTACAGTGCACGCCTAAACTTGTGGTTCAATGGGTACTAAAGGTGACTACTTGAGAGTACTCAGCCTTCGTGCTCAAGGCCAAGAGAATTATGGAGGAAAGGGCAGGGCTTAGGATATACTGGTAGTCCCAAGGGACCAGAAAATGAAATGAAAAAATACCAAGAGAGGCATCAGTAGACCAATCAGTTCAGGTTGTTATTGAGTCTACAATCTGGTGACGCATTAATAGGACCCTTTTAGAGAGTTTCTTCATATGATGTGTAACTAGTTGTCATATCATCTATGTAATAGCATGTTAGAGTTTAGTGCATTTATCCATGCATAGGGATTAGTATCATCATCGTAAGATGCCGATAATAGTCTGTGCAAGTCGGGTTTGGGTTAGCCGATCTGATCGGGACCAGTGACATTCCGGTTTGGTTTGCAAATGTAAAACCCACGATTCGAGTTAGGGTTTTATATTCAGAACCGGTCGAGTCGACCATT
>JAURVB010006356.1:0-10536 GCA_033002965.1 Piper betle | reverse complement strand
TTAACTATGAAGCATATGTTTTTCATTGTACTACTAATTGGTCGACCATGTCACAAGTGCAACTCTATGTATTTAACACTTACGTATATAAATGGAACATTTTATTTGTTCTTTATTTATCATTTGCAAAATTAATGCAAATTAATCACTTCCTCTTTTTCTCGTGTATAACAAAAAACTTGCTTATCACACATTTTAGCTAAAATGTTGATCAAGAATGTCTAATTTTGAAAAATAAAAACTTCAGGACATTGTCACAAATCCTGATTAACAGCTATAATTTCCAAGGTTATAAATTGAAGTGCATCCTAAACATTTGCATTTGTTCCCTTCCTATAAATATATGCCTATTGTAACTACCAAATATAAAATGATGATGTCAAATGTTACACACCAGCAGAATTGGATGAACAAAAATACACTTGAAATTAGAGGTACAACGTCAACTACACAAAAACCATTAGAACAAGTGATAAAGTGACAAAAGTTAAGACATCCAAATATACTGATCGACCAAACTACAAATCTTATTCAAATTCCAGTATCAAGATGATTAATTAGTACCCAAAAAGAAAAGAAAGATAATCAGTACCACGAGATGGTTCACATAGAAGATAAGTTTTGAAAGAAGCTTAATTAAGAGTGAGTTGTCGGATAAAACTATTCTAATTAACTTCTAGACTAATTAATTAGTAAATATAAACACCCTTGCCGCAAAATTATTGATCAAAAGGGATATATAGCAGTATTTAATCGCAAACTTTGATGAGGCTCTGGGTAAGGAGAGAAGCTTATTGACAACATTATATTGTATCTCAAACTTTTTCTGCTCCATGAACCTTGCCATCTCTTCTTGCAGGCCGAAAACTGTCAAAGAACTGATTGGTTCATACAATTAAAACATTGAATGATAACTGTATATTGTAGATGTTGCAGGCAAAGGTTTTAGTGAATCATGTAGATGACTTTGGAAACTACTTTTTCTCATGAGAAAGGAAATGTTTGATTATTTCTTTACCATATGGTGTTGTGTTGATATACAGGTATATTTTGATGATGTTGATTTTGACAGGCCAGAAGCTTTTGGGGAAGAAGAGCTAAATATTCAAGCAAGTCTTGAGGATCTTTGCGGAGCACATCTGGTATGATAAATATGTTAGGATTGTTTCTTCTCTGTTGTTCATTGTTTCTTTTGTTTATTTTTTAATACTCAGATGTTTGTCGTTGTTGACATGATTCAGGAGTATGGATTACATGTGTATATGTAAAATCTAATACAGTCATGCCGGGAAGTCATTTTATTCCCAGTTTTAACTAGTGGTTAAAGTATGTTTGATGCTGTTCTTCACGCAGTGATTGGTGTCTTTAAACTTGAGGGTGCTAATAATATAAGGGAATAATGTCAAATTTAATTTTTAAGCATTTTCATATAAACAATGTATGCAAAACATGTGATTAGGCGCTTACTACTATTTAGAGAGTAGCATTTGTCCATCCACAATTGCATGGATATGCAAATTTTTCACACCTTTTCTCATGCTGCTGGGTTGTAGTTCATTTTCAGATACTTTGAAATGGAAAAATATATTATTGAACATTATAAAATGAAACTTGAACTACTTGTTCTTTAACGCCTTCTGCCACCTTGATAATCTCTCCTTTTGCGCTTTATGTTAACAATCGATTCATTATATATTAGAGGAGGGAGGATGTAAAGATATAAAATATTTCTTCACGTCCTTTATTGTTGACCTTCTGTTGTCTTTTTATCAATTTTTTTATTATGGTTATGATTGTATTTTGTAGATCATTAGATGGGAATGAAAAATCGTGGATTGCGTTTAATGGATTTTTTTTTATTTTGAATCAAGTTTCTAAACATGGGAATCTTGGAAATCTTGAATCCTTGATGGGTGTATTCATGGGTTTGGTTATTTATCAGATATGCATAACATCTTTTTAAAAAGGACCTGCTTTCGTAATATGGCAATGCTTGTACCCATTGTTGCTTGTTTTGAAGTTACTATTCTATTTATGTACTTGGTACCCTAATCAATAGTTAAATGTTTTAACTATTTAGGTTAACAATTTGACGGCATTATTGTTGTTTGGTTAGAATTTGTGCAGGCCCACTCATTGTTTTAAGGTATATTATAATCAAGATATACATATTGGCATTATTATCGTATTTAAAACTATACTTATATACTTGTGTAGAGTAACCTCTTTGTTTATGACCTATAGGATTGTGTTGGATCAATTGCCGATTCACGTATAAACATTGAGGTACCTAATAAAGATAAACAGTGTTATAGGGATTGCCACAGGATATATTTCTCAAAATATTATGGCTGTATGTTCTTTCGATATGAAATTCCTTTATGTAAATGTAGGTTGGGAGGGTTCAACAGTAGATTCTACATTATTATATATTTCTTTACGTGAAGGGTTTTATTTGCCTTAGGTATTTTTATTATTTTATTTTACATATCAATTTCATACATATTAACTTCGTTGTATATTTTACTATGTAAATATTATCTTGTAAATGCCAGATATCTAAACACAAATTAATATGTGTGATACTACTTTAAAGAGTTCAGGCCTAATCATCCATCTCTTTAGGATTATAAAGAATGGTTCAATTTGTGTCATGCTTTACTTAGAAATGTTATTGAAAGAATACTTGGCATGTTGAATGAGAGCTTTCATATATTTCAGAGTCTACTTCAATACCCTAAATAAATAAAGTCAAATATAATTCTTATAGCCTACTTGTTCCATACTTTTATTACAGAGCGTAAAAGAGGAAAAAACCAATTGTGGCTAAAGATTGAGAGTAGAAAATGTGGATGAATTGAAGAAGAAGTAGAACAAAGAATGCATTTAATGACCCGGTTCAAAGTGTAACCTAATGGGCTAAGTCATTTCTTTAAACATGGTGAACCAAGTAAAAGATCTATAGTCCATTCTCACTTATAAACAGGATCTTCTCCTAGTAAGTATTAGATGTGAGATTAAATTGAGGGATCTCACAATCCACCCACCTTAGGAAATTTCGTCCCCAAAATTCCTACACTTGGCTTATATTGCTAACTGTTAGAATATTTTCAATAACATGCAAGTATACATGGTCAAAACAAGTAATAGAATGATGAATTCGAGTATCGTCCCACATGGAGATGAATTTCCTTAAATTAATTAAAGACAATAAAATGAAGAACAAAATAAAGACAACCGACTTAACTAAATCTAAGTAATATCTTTAAATTAAAGGCGAAGTTAAAATGATAAAACACGTTCTAGAGTCGAATTTCCCTTTAACATCAATTTAATCTTCATCATATCTTACTCTTATCTTTTATTCCAGATCGTCGATCTAGGATGATCGTCGATCTAGGATAATTATATGACATGGTGGCTCCCGCTCCTTCATGCGTCTATTATTTTGCCTTAATTTCTACCTCTTGGTGATAATTGATTAATCAACAAAATAATGCGTTAAGAATTGCCTTATAATCGCATACGGTGTTGTGTATTTCCCGACCCCAATGACAAACAAGTCAAAAGACTCATAGTATGATGAATTACCAATGACTAATTTAATTATTTTCTCCAGAAATCTAATTAAACCTCGTGATCAAAGAAAAAGGTGATCAATCTATTCTTAGCATTAAAAAATAATAATTCAAACAATCCGATTGAATAAAAGAGTAAGAGCATGAAATAAATTCAATTAAATCATGTTAAGTTCGATTCTTCTCTAGAATGAAATAAAAGACTACTCCATAATAAAAATAGAAAACAATATAAAGGAAAAACTAATTTTTATTATGAAAGAGAAAGAAATTACAAAAACTAAAACTACTACTTAATAATATTTATACCTAGAAAGTACAAAATTATATTTATACCTTCTTAGGCCTGTGACTGGCAGCCTAGCCAATGTCCCTAGTCCGGCCCACCATCTAACACGTAACCAGGTTGTTCTGATACCATTTATAATGACCCGGCCCAAAATGCAACATAATGGGCCTAAGTCATTTCTTTAAAAATAGTTAACCAAATTAAAGATCTATAATCCATTTCCACTTATAAACAAGATCTTTTGCCCGATAGGTATTAAATGTGGTAAGTTGAGGGATCTCACAATCCACCCACCAAATTTCATCCCCGAAATTCCTACACACAGCCTTCGTTGCTAACCTCAGCACACATTCTCTGGCCTGTGACCGGCAACCTTAGCCAATGTCCGTAGTCTAGCCCACCATCTAACACAAAACTATGTTGCTATAATACCATTTGTAACGACCTAGCCTGAAATGCAAACTAATGGGCTAAATCATAACGACCCGCCATTCCAAGCCACGAAGTGTTACTATATGAAACTAAGTATCCCATAAATTTATTTTCTATTAATTTTCAAAATTTTAAATAAATTCATAACAATAAATTTAATATACAAATGCTCGAAATAATCTAAGCCCCATGAACCGAACCAAAATCCCACTGCCATGCAAACAATCTCGAGAAAATAATAGTCCAATAATAGAGTCCTCTAATTATCCCGACTCTACCCATCCTTCCATGGTCATACCTGCGGAGACAATTCTGCGTTAGTGATAAAAACACTAAGTCGTATAATTACAAGAAACAATTAATATATTCCCCACAACATTTGAATTACGTTTTTAATGATTATGAGCCTATGCTAAACTCTTAATATGCTGGGAGGGTGGCCGCCCATCCAGCTACAATCCCATGTATATGCACACACGCTGCGTGGCCATCTTGTAGTTACTGATTGTATACGCACACACGCTACGTGGCCATCTTGTAGTTACTGATATTTGTCATTGACTCACCCTCTAAATATCACAAATGCATAATGAGCCGTCTTACACTACTGCACCCTATCACCCCTTTTGGCATTGGGGCAGGTATTTAATCTTTCAAGGGGTGTTGTCCTGTGTCGAATTGAGTCAATTCATTGACCCCAGTTGCTCTTGGCGCATGATGGTCGCATATGAACTCAAGTCAACGAAAACTCCCACATAGTAATTTTTTTAAGGGTGCAGCCCCGTTTTAGACCGAGTCAATTCTTTGAACCCAGTTACACTTGGTGCATGGTGGTTGAATCTAGACTCAAGCCGACCAGGGCTGTCAAAAAGGGAAAATACAACATTTCAAATAATTATACAGATCTAAAATTATGATGAGGTACTTGCAACTAGAAATTGTGATGAAGTACCCTGAAATTATGATAAGGTACCCGCAACTAGAAATTGTGATGAGGTACCCACAACTACGACACAGGATCTTAATATGAATGTAATTTCTCTAAAGCCAAATGTGCTCACAAGTTATCCAGAGTATGTTTCATTTAACAAGAGAACTCTCTCCTTTATAGAAGAATATATGTGTAGAATTCAAGAAGTTACTATATTAAACTTTATTAATATGTGTGGAATTTAAGAAGACACTATATTAAACTTAATTAGTATATGTAGAATTTAAGAAGTCACTACATTAAATTTTATAGAAAAGAATGTAATCAGTCATAATTATATCATTCATTGTACTATATGCTAAAGGTCATAATTGATAATTTATAATATTGACTTTTTTAAGAATTAATTTAATTAAATAATATTTATGGTTAGTTGTAAGATTTACAAAATTTTAAATAAAATAACCTAATTATTTTTTTCGGGTTTTATAATGCATGAGAGAATTCGATATGAACAATAAGAAAATTCTCATCGATCTACCTTTAGCGATGAACAACATTGATCGGATAAAATTCTACCGAATTCTATAGCAATACATATGTGTGAGAAACATTTGACGTATCATAACTAATAAATATTCTTTTTTTCATGTCATATTTAGAATTAAAAATGATATTTTGTAGTCATATATTTAAAGCATTAGACTGCTTTTGTTGCCAAACACTTTTTTTTAAATAAAAATATTTTTTGCCAAGTAGAATTTTAACCTTGGCGTCACAAAAATAAAATCTTACTAAATTGCTCTTGTTATCAAAATTTATAGAGAAATGGTAGAAAGCAAAAGGAGCAACCAGATGCCCTATAATCTTATTTTAAATTAATTTCTTCAGCTTGTGGTTTTATGGTAATTAGATATGTAATAAGCAAGTGTATTTCTCTATTTCTACATTCAAAATACGAGTCCTAGTAAAAATTGAACTCTTTTAATTTTTTTATTTATTATGCAAATTACACTCTTTTAAATATAATGAGTTGAAACTTAATCACATAGTATAAAAGCCCGGGAAAAGAATGATAGATAGGCCTCAAATCAACTATAAAGGTAGAAACCCTCACTCTTTAAAATATGGTGGGCGGGGGTGGGGGTACAGTGGTTGATATTATAGATTTATTCATTTTCCATGAAAATGTCTATGTCATTGTTTTATATAATGGATTAGAATGACCGGATTGATTATCTTGAGCTGTCCACAAGTCTGGTCGCATTTAGAGTGCCAGATCGGGTTGCAATGAACACGGTTTTGAGATTCCATTTTGTCCAAAAATTGTGCCGGTTTGACAAAAATGTTTGAACCAAATTTCAAAATATTGGTTCCATTTGGGTACATGGGCTAAGCCCGACTAATTATTATTACTAAGTAAGATACCGCATCTTACACAACTTATACTACGAATAAATTTTAATTTTATACATAAACTCTTATTAAATAATAAGGTAGAGTATAATAATTTAATGTCAGAGATAAAGACTTGATTGATTTTAAGCATAAATCCAAATGAAATGAAATGATAAACTATAATAATACAACTTAGTTTTTATTGTTTTTTTCAAGGCAAATAAGTTGACTCTTGTTAGTAGGGAATTGGAAATTGACGTCAACAATATTCGAGCCCTTAACCCTATACAGTGGGCTTTTTTCAAGGCAAGTATACTAACTTAGTTGGAAATTAAATACTTTTGTGGTATTTTTATTATTTCAAGTAAAAGTGTCTGTAATTACTTAGGATTCTCTAGCTATTCATTGCATCATACAACCAATATTAGTGATAAGATCTTACAACAGATTATTTTTTAATTGATTTATTGAAAAAATATTGAGATAAACTTTTATTATTAAATACTTTTGAAGAAGAATAAAAGTTTGCTGTTATCAGCCATGATTGTTGTTATATCTGGTACATATATTTTTTGAGATTTAATACATATGAAGAAGATACAAACTAACTATTTGTTGAAAAATTGATTTTGAACTTGATGAACTGACTATTTGTTTGAATCTTAGTTTTGTTGTTAGTTAGAAAATTTACTGTTATTTTTAGAAATAGCTTATTAGTGAAAAACATATAATTAAGGTGGTGCTAGAAACCTTCTTTGCTTTAACATAAGAATAAATAAAACAAATTTACAAACGATGGAAGTCCAAGATTCTCAAATGGGTGACTATTTTTTTGCTTTTAAAATGATGACAACATATCATTGCCTCGCAAAAGCTTTAAATCCCGAGGTAGTTTATTTTTGCAGCCATAATATTATAATTTATAAAGAAGTTATCCTGGTACACCAAGAAAACTAATAACATTGTCATCTTATTTCAACAAAAGGCTAACAAAATTGTGAACGAATTTGATTGCTCACATGGACTTTGTATAATTTAAACAAAACATGCATACTACTCAAGGATGGTTGAGATGTATCACAAGCCCAGGAAAGGAGGGATTCCATCAATTTATCTCAATTGAGCTAAGCCGCGGTGTCCTTGTCAGTTCTCATGCAGACATCTTCCTCCGAACATTTGCTGCCATATCCCATCTACCATCATTAGCATAAATGTTTGACAGTAACATTTGATAGCAAGAATGGTCAGGTTCCAACTTTACAAGGCTTCTAGCCGCAATCTCTCCTACGCTGAGATTGTGTTGGATCCTGCAACCACTCAATAATGCAGCCCAAACATGGGGACCAGCAGGGATGGGCATTCGGCTTATAAATTCCAATGCTTTCTCAAAGTTTCCCTGTCTACATAGCAGGTCCACTATGATTGCATAATGCTCCATCCTGAGGACAACACCATATTGTTCAAACATACATCCAAACATTTTCATTGCTTCTTCAACCAACCCAGCATGACCACTAGCAGACAGTATGGAAACAAATGTTATATGATTAGGTTTTAGAGAACTAATCATCCCATTGAACATTTCGAGCGCTTCCTTTCCATAACCATGAGTTCCATAAGCTGCAATTATTGAACTCCAGGTAACTACATCCTTTTCGCTCAGTCCTTCAAATACTTCAATGGCATTGCTTAAACTTCCACGCTTGGAATAGAGATTGATTAATGCAGCACCAACAAATAATTTACCATCAAATCAAGTAAAAACCAAGTATCCATGGACGCGTAGAGCCTGTATCATAATTCTTAATTGGGGCATGAAGCCAACATTTTTACAATGTTGACAGCATCAGGTGACACACCATTGGCCATCATATGAAGAAACACATTTAGCGACTGATTTGCTAAGCCATTTTGAGAATGTCCACTTACGAGAGCAGCCCAGAGGACAACATCCTTGAAAGGCACCTTGTTGAAGAGCTGTACAGCTTCCTTAAAACAAGAACACTTCATATACATGTCAACCACTGCTGTGCGAACTGCAATATCATACTCAAAGCCCTTTCAAGTTGCTAACTAGTGTATTTTTCTACCTGGGGCCAAATTCCCTCTTATACCGCAAGCTTTCAAAACACTTACTGCTGTAACTGAGTCTGGTTCAAATACCCTTTCAACCATTTCAGCATATAAATCTGCAACTGTTCCTCGAGCATCTTACTATGAATATAAGAAGCTATCATACAGCCCCATGTTATCACATCCCTAACAACCATTCTTTCAAAGTGATTCTTGCTGTAAAGAGGCATACTTACTTTGGCATACAAATTCAACAAAGCATTGTCGCGACACAAGTCCGAAGTAAGGCCCCTCGTAACAATAAATCCATGACAAGATCTTCCTAGTTTTGACACACCCAAGTGTGCACAAGTCGACAAAGCACTCGTGAGGGTAACAGAATCTTATACATTCCCTTCCCACAGACTCATCACGCGAAAAAAACTCAATGCTTCATTTAAACACCCATTCTATACAAAACCAGAGACCATTGATGTCCATAAAACAACATCTGACTCCAAGAATTCATCAAAAAACGCTGCAAGCATCTGCCATTCTCCCACATGATGCATACATTTAAATCAATGTCACACCCTCAAACATATCAGAACATCTCGCAGCGCCCCTCTTTACAAGCCCATGTACAATTATTAGTGAAAATTTACTGCTATTTTTAGAGATAGCTTATTAGTGAAAAATATATAATTAAAGGTGATGCTAGAAACTTTCTTTGCTTTAAAAGAAAAATAGATAAAATATATATATAAACGAAGAATGTCCAGGATTCATATATGGGTGACTATTTTCTTTTGGTTTTTAAAGGATGATGATATTTTACTGCTTTTTCCCTGTTGTAAAGTAGTAATTGGAGGGATGACAAGGACAGAATCTCCTTGCCTCTCAAAAGGTAGTTTATTTTTGCAGCCATAATATTATTATTTATAAAGCTAAGTTATCCTCGCACACCAAGAAAACTAAAAACATTGTCATCTTATTTCAACGAAAAGGCCCAGAAAGTTGTGAACGAATTGGATCGCTCACGGTCGGCTTCGTATAATGGTGTTGTATTTAATATTATAAATTTGACGTCGTCCTCAATGGCTTTGCTCGTCTTTGACTTCTCGCATAACAAATTCCTGGCAAGGCACCTCGTTGAATATCTGTTCAGCTTCCTTAAAATAAGAACACTTCGTATACATGTGAACCAGTGCCGTGCAAACTGCAATATCATACTCAAAGCCCTTTTCAGTTGCCAACTCGTGTATTTTCCTACCTTGGGCCAAATTCCACAAGCTTTCAAAACACTAACAGTTGTAACTGAGTAGGGTTCGAATACCCTTTCAACCACTTCATCATATAAATCTACAACCCTTCATTGGGCATCTTATTATGAACATGCTCTCAAAGTGATTCTTGATGTAAAGAAGTATACTTACTTTGGCATACAAATTCAACAAAGCCTTGTTGAGACACGAGTCTGAAGTAAGCCCCCTCCTAACAATAAATCCATGACAAGATCTTCCTATTTTTGAAACGCCCAGGTGTGCACAAGCCGACAAAGCACTCGTGAGGGTAAAGAATCTTGTACATTCCCTTCCCTGAGACTCATCCGGTGAAAAACTCAATGCTTCATTTGAACACCCATTCAGTACAAAACCAGAGACTACTGATGCCCATAAAACAACATCTGGCTCCAAGAATTTATCAAAAACACAACAAGCATCTGCCATTCTCCCACATGATGCATACATTTCAATCAACGTCACACCCTCAAACATATCAGAACATCTAGCAGCGCCCCTCTACAAGCCCATGTACGATTTCTCCAAATCTAACATTGACCAACCTGGCACAAG
>JAURVB010006355.1:0-19313 GCA_033002965.1 Piper betle | reverse complement strand
GTATAATTAGAAGAAACAAATAATATATTCCCCACAATATTTGAATTGCGTTTTTAGTGATTATGAGCCTATGCTGAGCTCTTAATATGCTGGGAGGGTGGCCGCCTATCCAGCTACAATCCCATGTATACGTACACACACTTCATGGCCCTCGGCCTGTAGTTACTGATATTTGTCATTGACTCACCCTCTAAGTATCACAAATGCATAATGAGCCGTCTTAAGCCACTGCACCCTATCACCCATTTTGGCATTGGGGCAGGTATTTAATCTTTCAGGGGGTGCTGCCCTGTGTCAGATTGGGTCAATTCATTGACCCCAGTTGCTTTTGGCGCATGGTGGTCGGATATGAATTCAAGTTGACCAAGACTCCCACATAGTAATTTTTTTAAGGGTGCGGCCCTATTTCGGACTGAATCAATTCCTTGACCCTAGTTGCACTCGGTGCATGGTGGTTGAATCTGAACTCAAGCCAATCAGGGCTGCCAAGAAAAGAAAATACAACATTTCAAATAATTATATGGATCTAAAATTATGATGAGGTACCCGCAACTAGAAATTGTTATGAAGTACCCTGAAATTATGATGAGGTACCCACAACTAAAAATTGTTATGCGGTACCCACAACTACGACACAGGATCTTGGATGTAATTTCACTAAAGCCAAATGTGCTCACAAGTTATCCAGAGTATGTTTTATTTAACAAGAGAACTCTCTCCTTTATATAAAAGAATATATGTGTAGAATTCAAGAAGTTACTATATTAAACTTTATTAATATGTGTGGAATTTAAGAAGTCACTATATTTAACTTAATTAGTATGTGTGGAATTTAAGAAGTTACTACATTAAATTTTATAGAAAAGAATGTAATCGTTTATAATTATATCATTCATTGTATATATGCTAAAGGTCATAATTGATAATTTATAATATTGATTTTTTAAAGAATTAATTTAATTAAATAATATTTATGGTTCGTTGTAAGATTTACAAAATCTTAAATAAAATAACCTAATTATTTTTTTCGGGGTTTTACAATGCATGAGAGAATTCGATATGAACAATAAGAAAATTCTCATCGATGTACCTTTAGTGATGAACAATATTGATTGGTTAAAATTCTACCGAATTCTATAGCAATACAAATGTGTGAGAAACATTTGACGTATCATAATTAATAAATATTCTTTTTTTCATGTCATATTTAGAATTAAAAATGATATTTTGTAGTCATATATTTAAAGCATTAGACTGCTTTTGTTGCCAAACACTTTTTTTTAAATAAAAATATTTTTTGCCAAGTAGAATTTTAACCTTGGTGTCACAAAAATAAAATCTTACTAAATTGTTCTTGTTATCTAAATTTATAGAGAAATGGTAGAAAGCAAAAGGAGCAACCAAATGCCCTATAATCTTATTTTAAATTAATTTCTTCAGCTTGTGGTTTTATGGTAATTAGATATGTAATAAGCAAGTGTATTTCTCTATTTCTACTTTCAAAATACGAGTCCTAGTAAAACTTGAACTCTTTTAAATTTTTTTATTTATTATGCAAATTACACTCTTTTAAATATAATGAGTTGAAACTTAATCACATAGTATGAAAGCCTAGGAAAAGAATGATGGATAGGCCTAAAATCAACTCATAAAGGTAGAAACCCTCACTCTTTAAAATATGGTGGGCGGGGGTGGGGGTACAAGCAGTGGTTGATATTATAGATTTATTCATTTTCCATGAAAATGCCTATGTCATTGTTTTATATAATGGATTAGAATGATCGGATTGATTATCTTGAACTGGACACAAGTCTGGTCGCATTTAGAGTGCCGGATCGGCTTGCAATGAACATGGTTTTGATATTCCATTTTGTCCAAAAATTGTGCCGGTTTGACAAAATTGTTTGAACTAAATTTCAAAATATTGTTTCCAGTTGGGTACATGGGCAAAGCCCGACTAATTATTATTACTAGGTAAGACACCGCATCTTACATGACTTATACTACGAATAAATTTTAATTTTATACATAAACTCTTATTAAATAATAAGGTAGAGTATAATAATATAATGTCATAGATAAAGACTTGATTGATTTTAAGCATAAATCCAAATTAAATGAAAAGATAAATTATAATAATACAATTTAGTTTTTATTGTTTTTTTCAAGGCAAATAAGTTGACTCTTGTTAGTAGGGAATTGGAAATTGAGGTCAACAATATTCGAGCCCTTAACCCTATACAGTGCGCTTTTTTCAAGGCAAGTATACTAACTTAGTTGGAAATTAAATACTTTTGTGGTATTTTTATTATTTCAAGTAAAAGTGTCTGTAATTACTTAGGATTCTCTAGCTATTCATTGCATCATACAACCAATATTAGTGATAAGATCTTACAACAGATTATTTTTTAATTGATTTATTGAAAAAATATTGAGATAAACTTTTATTATTAAATACTTTTGAAGAAGAATAAAAGTTTGCTGTTATCAGCCATGATTGTTGTTATATCTGGTACATATATTTTTTGAGATTTAATACATATGAAGAAGATACAAACTAACTATTTGTTGAAAAATTGATTTTGAACTTGATGAACTGACTATTTGTTTGAATCTTAGTTTTGTTGTTAGTTAGAAAATTTACTGTTATTTTTAGAAATAGCTTATTAGTGAAAAACATATAATTAAGGTGGTGCTAGAAACCTTCTTTGCTTTAACATAAGAATAAATAAAACAAATTTACAAACGATGGAAGTCCAAGATTCTCAAATGGGTGACTATTTTTTTTGCGTTTAAAATGATGACGGCATGTCATTGCCTTTCAAAAGCTTTAAATCCTGAGGTAGTTTATTTTTGCAGCCATAATATTATAATTTATAAAGAAGTTATCCTGGTACACCAAGAAAACTAATAACATTGTCATCTTATTTTAACAAAGGGCTAACAAAATTGTGAACGAATTTGATTGCTCACATGGACTTTGTATAATTTAAACAAAACATGCATACTACTCAAGGATGGTTGAGATGTATCACAAGCCCAGGAAAGGAGGGATTCCATCAATTTATCTCAATTGAGCTAAGCCGCGGTGTCCTTGTCAGTTCTCATGCAGACATCTTCCTCCGAACATTTGCTGCCATATCCCATCTACCATCATTAGCATAAATGTTTGACAGTAACATTTGATAACAAGAATGGTCAGGTTCCAACTTTACAAGGCTTCTGGCCGCAATCTCTCCTACTCTGAGATTGTGTTGGATCCTGCAACCACTCAATAATGCAGCCCAAACATGGGGACCAGCAGGGATGGGCATTCGGCTTATAAATTCCAATGCTTTCTCAAAGTTTCCCTGTCTACATAGCAGGTCCACTATGATTGCATAATGCTCCATCCTGAGGACAACACCATATTGTTCAAACATACATCCAAACATTTTCATTGCTTCTTCAACCAACCCAGCATGACCACTAGCAGACAGTATGGAAACAAATGTTATATGATTAGGTTTTAGAGAACTAATCATCCCATTGAACATTTCGAGCGCTTCCTTTCCATAACCATAAGTTCCATAAGCTGCAATAATTGAACTCCAGGTAACTACATCCTTTTCGCTCAGTCCTTCAAATACTTCAATGGCATTGCTTAAACTTCCACGCTTGGAATAGAGATTGATTAATGCAGCACCAACAAATAATTTACCATCAAATCAAGTAAAAACCAAGTATCCATGGACGCGTAGAGCCTGTATCATAATTCTTAATTGGGGCATGAAGCCAACATTTTTACAATGTTGACAGCATCAGGTGACACACCATTGGCCATCATATGAAGAAACACATTTAGCGACTGATTTGCTAAGCCATTTTGAGAATGTCCACTTACGAGAGCAGCCCAGAGGACAACATCCTTGAAAGGCACCTTGTTGAAGAGCTGTACAGCTTCCTTAAAACAAGAACACTTCATATACATGTCAACCACTGCTGTGCGAACTGCAATATCATACTCAAAGCCCTTTCAAGTTGCTAACTAGTGTATTTTTCTACCTGGGGCCAAATTCCCTCTTATACCGCAAGCTTTCAAAACACTTACTGCTGTAACTGAGTCTGGTTCAAATACCCTTTCAACCATTTCAGCATATAAATCTGCTACTGTTCCTCGAGCATCTTACTATGAATATAAGAAGCTATCATACAGCCCCATGTTATCACATCCCTAACAACCATTCTTTCAAAGTGATTCTTGCTGTAAAGAGGCATACTTACTTTGGCATACAAATTCAACAAAGCATTGTCGCGACACAAGTCCGAAGTAAGGCCCCTCGTAACAATAAATCCATGACAAGATCTTCCTAGTTTTGACACACCCAAGTGTGCACAAGTCGACAAAGCACTCATGAGGGTAACAGAATCTTATACATTCCCTTCCCACAGACTCATCACGCGAAAAAAACTCAATGCTTCATTTAAACACCCATTCTATACAAAACCAGAGACCATTGATGTCCATAAAACATCTGACTCCAAGAATTCATCAAAAAACGCTGCAAGCATCTGCCATTCTCCCACATGATGCATACATTTAAATCAATGTCACACCCTCAAACATATCAGAACATCTCGCAGCGCCCCTCTTTACAAGCCCATGTACAATTATGAGTGAAAATTTACTGCTATTTTTAGAGATAGCTTATTAGTGAAAAATATATAATTAAAGGTGATGCTAGAAACTTTCTTTGCTTTAAAAGAAAAATAGATAAAATATATATATAAACGAAGAATGTCCAGGATTCATATATGGGTGACTATTTTCTTTTGGTTTTAAAGGATGATGATATTTTACTGCTTTTTCCCTGTTGTAAAGTAGTAATTGGAGGGATGACAAAGACAGAATCTCCTTGCCTCTCAAAAGGTAGTTTATTTTTGCAGCCATAATATTATTATTTATAAAGCTAAGTTATCCTCGCACACCAAGAAAACTAAAAACATTGTCATCTTATTTCAACGAAAAGGCCCAGAAAGTTGTGAACGTATTGGATCGCTCACGGTCGGCTTCGTATAATGGTGTTGTATTTAATATTATAAATTTGACGTCGTCCTCAATGGCTTTGCTCATCTTTGACTTCTCGCATAACAAATTCCTGGCAAGGCGCCTCGTTGAATATCTGTTCAGCTTCCTTAAATAAGAACACTTCGTATACATGTGAACCAGTGCTGTGCAAACTGCAATATCATACTCAAAGCCCTTTTCAGTTGCCAACTCGTGTATTTTCCTACCTTGGGCCAAATTCCACAAGCTTTCAAAACACTAACAGTTGTAACTGAGTAGGGTTCGAATACCCTTTCAACCACTTCATCATATAAATCTACAACCCTTCATTGGGCATCTTATTATGAACATGCTCTCAAAGTGATTCTTGATGTAAAGAAGTATACTTACTTTGGCATACAAATTCAACAAAGCCTTGTTGAGACACGAGTCTGAAGTAAGCCCCCTCCTAACAATAAATCCATGACAAGATCTTCCTATTTTTGAAACGCCCAGGTGTGCACAAGCCGACAAAGCACTCGTGAGGGTAAAGAATCTTGTACATTCCCTTCCCTGAGACTCATCCGGTGAAAAAAACTCAATGCTTCATTTGAACACCCATTCAGTACAAAACCAGAGACTACTGATGCCCATAAAACAACATCTGGCTCCAAGAATTTATCAAAAACACAACAAGCATCTGCCATTCTCCCACATGATGCATACATTTCAATCAACGTCACACCCTCAAACATATCAGAACATCTAGCAGCGCCCCTCTTTACAAGCCCATGTACGATTTCTCCAAATCTAACATTGACCAACCTGGCACAAGCCAGGTCTCTGATCCATTGAATTAGAATGAGTTGGTGAAAAAGAAACTGAACTTAAAAATCATCCATCTCCATCAACAAGTTTCCAAGCAACTGGCTCGCCCCCACTTTTTGAGAAGGTATGTTTTTAATGTGTTTCTTCTAATGTTGTCATTCTGTAATTTAATTAATTGAACTGAACTTTTTTTCGTTTTGTATGTACTTAAGCTGAGAAGGACACTTGTGGCCGAGGAAGTTAAAGTTTTTGCTGATCAAATTGGTCTTAAAACAAGTCTTAATGTTGATAATGTACCTGACAAGGATTCACCCGACCTTGATGATTTTTGTCTAGAGGATGATGTTGATGTTGATGAGGACGCATCATTACCTCATGAAAAGGTGACATGATCTTTTTCTCCAAAATAGAATCAGTTGCAGGTTGTTAGATCATGGTTTTTTTATCTTGTTTGCTGAAAGTTTCCAACATGAAATTTCCAGATCAAGTGAAACTCATTGAATGATAACTGTATATTGTAGATGTTGCAGGCATAGGTTTTAGTGAATCATGTAGATGACTTGTGGAAACTACTTTTTTCTCATGAGAAAGGAAATGTTTGATTATTTTCTTTACCATATGGTGTTGTGTTGATATGCAGGTATATTTCGATGATGTTGATTTTGACGGGCGAGAAGCTTTTGGGAAAGAAGAGATAAATATTCAAGCAAGTCTTGAGGATCTTTGCCGAGCACATCTGGTATGAAAAATATGTTAGGATTGTTGCTTCTCTGTTGTTCATATTTTTCTTTTGACTGTTTATTTTTTAATACTCAGATGTTTGCCGTCATTGACATGATTCAGAAGTATGGATTTAATAGTTACATGTGTATATGTAAACTCTAATACAATCATGCCGGGAAGTCATTTTAATCCCAGTTTTAACTAGTGGTTATAGAATGTTTGATGCTGTTCTTCACGCAGTGATTGGAGTCTTTAAACTTGAGGGTGCTAATAATATAAGGGAATAATGTCTAATTGAAGTTTTAAGCATTTTCATATAAACAATATATGCAAAACACGTGATTAGGCGCTTACTACTATTTAGAGAGTAGCATTTGTCCATCCACAATAGCATGGATATGCAACTTTTTCACACCTTTTCTCATGCTGCTGGTTTGAAGTTCATTCACAGATACTTTGAAATGGAAAAATATATTATTGCACATTATAAAATGAAACTTGAATTACTTGTTCTTTAACGCCTTCTGCCACCTTGATAATCGCTCTTTTTGCGTTTTATTTTAACAATCGATTCATTGTAAAAAGTCAATATTGTGTAAAATTGTTTTGCCGCTAGTGTCCATTGATGAAGAGCTGTGGTTCTAGAACTAAACAAAAGAATGCTACTAGAAAACAATGTTAGAGCATTGCATTTACTAGTATTGTGGATAAATGATCGTAATATGCAGGACGACCTTCTGAAAAATATAACTGAAACTGAGACACAAACAGAAATGGCTGCTCGTGTCATGACATGGAAACAGGGTATTGAACAAGCCCTTGAAGAGCAAGTAAGTAGCACTTAGAGATCGAGCTTGTGATCCATGTATAAGGTCATATGTTTGTTCTAACAATTAAATCTCTTCTTTTCTAATTTAACAGGAGGCACACCCACCATTTGATATTCATGATTACGGTAAGAAAATTCTGGATAAATGGTCATCAGAAGATAATAAGGGGAATCAAATAACATTCACAGAAATTGTCAGAGGTTGTCCAGATTATGATGTTGCAAGAACTTTCAGTGCTCTTCTCCAACTGGTAACTTTCTTTCTGATGCTAATTTTTGTTTTTGGTGCTACTATCTCAGTGCTGTGGTGTTGCAGGTAGCTTTACTAAAGCTTATATGTTCAGATCATTTCACCATATAAATTGTTTATACGATCAGGTAAATGATAGAAATTTGGTTTTGGAGAGGGGAAAATCTGGTGGCGAGTCTGTTTGTTACACTCGTGAGAAGCCATTTTCTGTGAGACTTCTTAGCCATAAGGGGCGAGATATTGTTATTCGTTCATCAAAAAAGAGAACTAAGTCTGCATCAAAAAAAGATAGCGGTGAGAAATCCGCAGAAGAAATGCTTTCAGATGAAGGTTTGCTCTCATCAAGTCCCACCTCTAAATCATTACAGACGAAGGGCAAGCTTCCTTTGAAATTTGGAAAGGGTAATGCCATAAGATGCACTCCAGATGGAAAACGAAGACGACGGTCTCGTCTTATTGATTCCATTGATTTGCCATCAGCAAGGTGACATCGTTTGCTGATGATGATGATTGTATAAATTGTTCAGCATAAGCTACAAAAACGGTGAAACTGTCAAAATCTCAAACCTGCTCGTTTGAGTGGCCATGGTAGTTGGACATTTGGGATAGCCTTGTCTAAGCTCAGTGAGCAAATCAATTATTAATGTAAATTATCAAGAATGGCGGCAGTACTTCAAAGCCACGGAATGTGTAATGGTTGTCAATGATAAGGCCATTGCTAGATTCTTTCTCGTTGACTTGTTTCTATACAGATTTTAATTTTTCTTCGTCTTGGAAACCCCTGTTTTTGTTAATTAGCTATGTTATTTGTTGAACTATATAAATGGAAGCATTGGGCTTTCAAATAATGTAGTTTAAATTTCTTGAAGTGAACGCTTTTAATCACACTATTGTTAACCAAATAACTGTGTTCTTTACATAATACTAGACTTGGTTGTTCTTCTAGTTTATATTGAAGACATTAATTAATATCAGTAATCCACAATTTTTACATGCAGACTGATATACATGCACCATGCATCATGAGACATGTAATGGGTGAAAGGGTGCATGCAGCAGTATGTTTGAAAATCGCTTGCTTATTGATATATCGTTGTTGATCATGCTGGCTAAGCTTTGAGGAGAGAATATTAGTATATAATTCAAGTATGATTAGATAGTCATCTGTTTCAAGGGTGGACTGTTTTCTTGAAGGTGACCTCTCACCTCTGGTATTGAAGAAAATATGAGACTTCCTTGGAGTGGAATGTTTCAAGGGAATTTCTAAGAAGAGGTATTATATGGTGAGTTGACTTATACTCGGGTTGATTGTTTTCAAGTTTAAGTCGGAGGTTATTTCTAATTTGGCAGTCAGAGGTAATTGGAATTTGTGTGTGGCCTTTTATTAATCAAGATATTTTGAGTTCAAGAGGAGGGAATTTTGCATTTTCTATTGAAAATACAAGAAAAAAAGTTTTTTTTCTTTGAATTGCTCTAGATTGAATATTAAAATTGTAGCCCTTGATTAAACTTAATTTGCTTCCATCTTTGAGTCAATAAAATTTTAGATATAGAATTTGAAATGACCAAATAAAAATAAAATAAGTTAAAACAAGTTTCTCCTAGTGTCTTTTTGACTCAAAAGGTCAATGTTTTGTATATAAAACACAATTTTAAACATTTATCTGAATAAATATTTTTATGTCAAAGAAATATGATAACATTGTTTTTCATAATAAAACAAGCATGCATTACTCATAGACATAGCAATTTCTTGTTTCAACTTAAAATCATGTTTGTTTTTGAATTTTGTAGAAGTGTTTGAGAGGACAAATGTGCTAATAGCTTTAAGTTCATTACGCTCAACTTTTCTTCATTCCCTATATATCGTACTAATCAATTATGAAAGTGACCTAACAAATCAATGCACCGCAAGTTGTTTTTTATCTTGATAAATCTGCACTTGAAAATGATTCTTATAAAATAGCGGCTACTTCCAAAAGAACAAGGATACATATAGAATGAGAAAGGATGATACATATAATGGCTAGATGGATGCTCTTGTATGGTAGGATGCATTTGCCAAACTCCACAACAGAGGACGTGCTTCAAACTAATGAAAAAGGTGAAGTAATTGACAAAGGGCTAACAATTCTTTTCATCCAGCCACTTTTGTCTGAAGAGTCTAATTCATATTCTCTCTGAGTATTGAGACAAGCTAAATATCACTTATATGGAATATGCGTAAAAGTAGCACCACTTAGTACTTTACATTTCGAGAAGAACACTAACTTGTCTATGCTTGAAGCAAGCAGATAATAAAATTATCACAAAAAGAAAAAGGACTACAAGAGAAGATTTTAAGGCCATTGTGCCCCCAATCATTCATACAACTGAAATGAATTAAGCATGAACATAACAATGTCCAACTAAAAAAAGATTAAGCAACCATGAAACAGAAAGTATCAATTACCAAAGGAAATTGTCATTAAATTGTGATAATACAATACAAATCAGAAATAAAATTGTACAAAGCTGAATAATTCGCATATCAATTCATGTATAAGTTAGTGGGTAAAACAAGTATTAACTACCATGAACGAACATTGTGTTTTGGAAAATAAAAATGAAAAACAACTTTGGATCACAAGGTTTTCAGCTTTTCTGGGAAAAGGGAGGGTCATCATCTTACATTGACAAAACCGTGAATCTATGACCATAAAGGCTTGCCCAATATGATTATTATATTTGACTACGAAAATAAAAGAATCAAGTGAATATCAATGTGTTAACTTAGAAGAAACCAATCGATAAAAATTAGGTTGCTAATCATGAATGAGATCAGCTGGACCTTGCCATTTTTACAAGAATAAAATTTTGGAGTAGAAAAAACATCATTCTCTTGCATTCAACGTTGTGTTTCCTACCACTTCATAATCCACGCTTACCCACCAATTCCTTCTATTGAAAAATGTCGGCCACTTATCGGGTTTTATTTTTTGATAAGTAATCATGCATGTGAAAAATGTTGTTATAAATACAATATAAGAGCACTAATCCAAAATAACGAATTAAAAAGCAAACATAAAACAGACCTTTAAATATTGACTCTTGAAGAATGATGTCCTATCTGATCTATTGGGAATCACTTATGCCGGCACCGTACTATCAGATGGAATGGAGCATTTATGTTGGGAAAACTAATTGTGATTCTTGTCATTTTTAACAGTTTCATTCCTTTTTCTCGACTTTCAAACATATTTTACGGGAATCTATTATGCCATCCACATCCAGCAATGTGTTAGAGGCTCCTCCTTCCATCTAACGGGGTAAATCTTGTTCGATCTAAGGAAAAAGGAAACAATTGACATATATAATCAAATGTTAACAAAACCAAAATAAAAAGCTAAAGTCTGTCGTCATATACACTATGGCAACTGTTACAGCCTTAGTCCGAGGACGTGCCGGGTGCGCGGGATTGGGCAGTTGTTCCCATGCATGCCGGGTCCGACACGAGTAGCACGGGGCTATTCGAGTGGTGAAACAACTGGTTGAGGCTAACACGGTGTTGTAGTTGCAGGTAACGAAGTGCCGAGCATGAGTCAGGTCGGAGACCAAATAAACCTCAAGATGATCGAGACAAGTGCTGGTGACCGAGCACTTGGGCGTCGGATCATGATCGAGCATTGGTGCCGAGAACCGAGCGCGAGGACTCGAGGTTGATCGCTGCGTGCGGATCACGGAGTGCCGGGTGTGCGCTGGTTCGATGCTGGGGTGCGATCACTAGCGTGCTGGGTGAACGAGGATGTTCGAGCGCTGCCGAGACATCGGTGCAGCGTGCTCGAGCATTGGCGCGAGCGAGGCGTTGGCGTGATCGAGCGCTGCCGAGACATCGGTGCAGCGTGCGCGAGCAGTGTGCGCTAGCGAGGAGTTGGCGTGAGCGAGCGTGATCGAGCGCTGCCGAGACATCGGTGCAGCGTGCTCGAGCATTGGGCGCTAGCGGGGTTGATGATCGAGCCATGACCGAGCGTGATCGAGAGTTGGCTAACGAGCACGCACGAGCCGTGAGCGAGCACATGATCGGTAGCGAGGGTCTGGCTGCACCAGCATGATCGATGGATGGAAGTTGATCGGTACTAGAGGCTTATCGGTAGCAGGGGTTATCGGTGGTGCGTCTGGGACGTGCACGAGGTTGCTGGTTGGTCGAGCCGAAGACTTGGGTCGAGCCAGGGGGTTGGACGTGTGGTGGTTGTAACTAACTACCAGCGCTGGACTTTGTTTGCCGATAGAGATAGAGATGGATCTTGATCGGAATCTTGGAGATAAGATTGCAACTGAATTGGAGATAAGCACGCCCAGGGCTGGATCGAATTGAGACGTCAAGGGAGTCCAGGTTCGTGGGAGATCTTGGAGATAATCTTTTGGGAAAAGATTATGCTCAGATTGTAGTTTATCTTGGAAGAGTTCAACAACGTGGAGACTCCTATATAAGGAGGAAGCCAACGTGAGGAAAAAGAAGGAAGAACTGCTGAGAAGGGTCTTGGTGGAACGTCTGCTCTTTCTTGTGGAGAAGAAAGAAACCTCATCAAGCAAAGTCGTGGAGTGCTGCAGATCAATTCCGGGAGTTGATTCTTCACGAGTTCGACGGCATAGGGTTGCTGGTCGTGGTGCTGTGATTGGAGGTACGACGTAGTTCTTCTCATAACCTAGTTTGCATTACTTGGTTGAGGGTTTTGCATGTAAACGAGTAGGTCGTGGGTGGCTGCTCGGGGTTGTGATTTGTGAGGACGATTGTGAGTGTGGGTGCTCTAGTTCTCGCTACTCTTCAGGGGAAGAGTTGAACACCGTGGGGTTTGCATGTCCATGGTGTAAGCGATCATAGGGGTGATTGCTGTATCCTTGTTTTGTGTTTAATTCAAGGTTGGAACAGGGGTTCCGTAATTGTGGTGTTGGCGTCTGATTTTGGGTACTAGCGGCGTTCTTTGATTCCGGGAACTTGCTGCGATACCGATCAGGGGATTGGTGTCAAGGATCGATATTGGGTGATCGATCAGAGTCGCTTCATACTACTTGCTTGGTTTGCTATTGTGGATGTTTTGAGAATTGTCTATCGGTACCGAACGATATCGTGCACTGGGCAATTTGGGTGCTGGTATTTGTGTTCGGCGTGCGTCGTGATTTGCAGGAGCGCAGGGGTGTGGCTTCGGGTCTCTTGTAGAGATCGTCCCGCTACACGTGTAGTGGGGTTTCTGTTGCGTACTTTGAAGGGAGGCTGGTGTTTCGGGAGCGAAACACGCCGCGCGGTTTGCTGTTGGGGCGAAAAATTTTGTCCCATAGAGAGCGGCCCGTGACAGAGGTATCAGAGCTGAGTTTCGGTGAAAACTGGTCGACGAAGCATCCTGTGAAGAAGTTGCACTATAACCTTCGGGGGAGGGTTCTCCACATTTACCGGTGAGATGGATACTCGATCCACTGATGCTCTCAGAGAGAGGGTCGCACGGCTGGAAGTGCTGGTAGGAGGGCCTACCAGTGATGGAGACGGACATACCGCCTTCGACAAATTGCAGTCTCTGGCAGAAGGGTTGTGGGACTTGAACACTCGGTTTACCACTTGGGCCGAGTCCAGCCAGGTGCGAGGTGAGACGGCGGAGATGGGAGATCTCCGGGCTGCGGTTGAGGAAATGCACGCAGATGTGGCTTTGCTCAAACAAGTGTGGGTAGCGCGGCCTCAGCAGGGTATTGCTGATCGTGTAGCAGAAGAAGCCGTTCCAGGAAGGCTCAAGGTGCCCGAGCCAAAGAAGTTCGAGGGGACCAGGTCAGCCAAGGACCTGGAAAACTTCATCTGGGACATGCAGGAATACTTCACTGCTGCGAAGGTTCCCGAAGATAGCCAGGTTTCGATGGCCAGTATGTTTATGACCGGTGATGCCAAGTTATGGTATAGATGTCGCGCCGAAGAGGATGAAGCAGCTGGTCGACACCGGATTGAGACTTGGGAGTTCCTGAAAAAGGAGCTTCGGGAGCAATTCTCTCCAACCAACACTACATGGGTGGCGAGGTCTCGATTGCAACGGTTGAGACAGACAGGAACAGTTAGGGATTACGTCAAAGACTTCAGCTCTTGTCTCCTCGACATCAAGAATATGTCGGAGGATGATAAGTTATTCAACTTTATCAATGGTTTGCAGACTTGGGCGCAGATAGAACTAAAGAGGCAGAAGATACAGGATTTACCTGCAGCTTTGGTGGCAGCCGACGCACTGGTGGATATTAGGCCAGGGCCAAGCAACACAGACGTGGGTCCGGCTAAGAAACTCCAGGGTGGTCAGGGCAATCAGCGGGGTGGCACGAGGAAGCCATCCAGGAGACCGAAGAAGAAGTTTCAGAACTTCAGTGCAGGGACTCAGGACAGGAAGGTAGCTGATCTGAAGAAGTCCGGGTGTTTTCTGTGCAATGGTCCGCATCTGGCTCGAGAGTGTCCGACCAAGGGCAAGCTCAGTGCCTTGGTGGCCGAAGCAAACCATGACCAGGAGGATGCGGGTCCTTCTGCTCGAGCATCTACCCTTCAGATACTCGGGGCATTGAGAGCTGGAAGAGCAGCTTCAGGGGGAGCTGATTTGATGTTTGTTCCGTGTGTAGTGAATGGGAGGAAGGTTTCAGCCTTGATAGACACTGGGGCAACCCATAGTTTTGTCTCCAAGGGGATGGCTACGGAGCTGGGGCTGAAAACCGGGACCAACACAAGTAAGATTAAGGCAGTGAACTCACAGGCGAAGCAGGTGGATGGCATTGCTAGAAGTGTCAGACTGAACCTGGGAGAATTCGAGGGCCGAGTGGATCTCATGGTCATCGAGATGGATGACTTTGGTTTGATCCTCGGTAATGCGTTTATGAGTACTGCTGGAGTGGGAGTTTTTCCACACCTGGGAGGTATACTGATCATGAGCACGGCGGGTGCAAGCTTTGTTCGTGGCAGTGGGAGGCCTTCTGGGGTCGAGGACCGCACTTTTAGTGGCGAGCACTTGTCGGCAATGCAAGTGGCTCGGGGGTGCAAGCGGGGAGCCTCGACTTATCTTGCTGTGATGAGAGAGGTCCAGCCGGATCACGTGGTGGTGGTGCCGGACGAACTGTTGGAACTGTTGGAAGGCTATTCCGATGTGATGCCAACTGAATTGCCAGACGGGTTACCTCCCAAGAGGACGATCGAACACCGGATCGAGCTGGAGCCAGGGGCAAGAGCACCAGCGAAGGCGCCATATAGGATGTCGCCTAAAGAACTCACAGAACTCAAAATCCAGCTGGGGGAGCTGCTGGATTCGGGGAAAATTCAGCCATCAACTGCACCGTATGGGGCGCCAGTTCTATTCCAGGAGAAGCACGACGGGTCGATGAGACTATGCGTCGACTACCGGGGACTGAATAAGGTGACCATCAAGAACAAGTACCCAGTTCCTTTAATTGCTGATCTGTTTGACAGGTTGAGTGGAGCGCGGGTCTTCACTAAGCTGGACCTGAGGTCAGGATACTGGCAAGTCCGGATTGCGCCGGAGGATGTGTCAAAAACAACTATGGTCACAAGGTATGGGTCTTTTGAATTCCTTGTGATGCCATTTGGGTTGACAAATGCGCCAGCTACTTTCTGCAACCTGATGAATGATGTGTTTCATGATTATCTCGACAAGTTTGTGGTTGTGTATCTGGATGACATAGTTGTTTATAGTGAGTCCATGGAGGAGCACCGTGGACACCTGAAGCAGGTTATGGATCGCCTAAGGGAACATCAACTCTTTGTGAAGAAAGAGAAGTGTGAGTTCGGCCTGGAGGAAATTAGTTTTCTCGGCCATAAAGTTGGTCAGGGGTCGGTGCGCATGGAGGAATCAAAGGTCCGAGCCATTGCCGAGTGGCCGGAACCGACGAAGGTGACAGAGGTGAGAAGCTTCCTAGGTTTGGCCAACTACTACCGGAAGTTCATACATGGGTACAGCCATGTAGTGTCACCGTTGACTGATCTGCTGAGGAAGGGACAGTCATGGGCGTGGACGGGTTCATGCCAAGCAGCTTTTGATGAGTTGAAAGCAGCTATATCTTCTGAGCCGATACTGAAGTTGCCGGACTTCAGTCGACCGTTTGAGGTGGTGACAGACGCTTCAGACAAGGCAGTCGGAGGAGTACTACAGCAGGATGGGCATCCGATAGCTTTTGAGAGTTGGAAGCTGAAGGACGCTGAGACGAGGTACTCAGCGCATGAGAAGGAGATGCTTGCAGTGGTACATTGCCTTCGAGTGTGGCGAGTGTATTTGCTGGGATCCAAGTTCGTGGTGATCACGGATAACGTAGCTAACACTTTCTTCAAGACCCAGAAGAAACTATCCCCGAGACAAGCGAGATGGCAAGAGTTTCTGGCGGAGTACGACTTCGAGTGGTTGCACCAGCCGGGAAAGACGAATCAGGTGGCAGATGCCCTG
The DNA here is from genome assembly GCA_033002965.1 of Piper betle. Classification (NCBI taxonomy): domain Eukaryota; kingdom Viridiplantae; phylum Streptophyta; class Magnoliopsida; order Piperales; family Piperaceae; genus Piper; species Piper betle. Next base: position 3,213 of record JAURVB010006355.1, on the reverse strand, counting down.
AGTCGAAAGAACATGGAGGTGGTGGCAGCTATATCAGAAATTCAGACTGAGATAATGGGGCAAGTCCGGGAGTTAGCAAGAGACGACCCAGAGTACAAGAAGCTGGTCGACAGGATCAGTGAGGGGCTGATTCGAAAGTATTGGACTGAAGATGGAGTGGTTTACGCCAGTGGGGGTCGGCTTTATATCCCTACGGGTAGACTACGGCGAAAGCTAATGGAGGAGTCCCACGACACCCAGTGGGCAGGACATCCTGGGAGAGACAGGATGTACGCTCTAATGACCAGGGCGTATTATTGGCCGGGAATGAAGGCTGATATCGAAGCTTTCGTCAGGTCTTGCTTAGTTTGCCAGCAAGACAAGGTGGAGAGACGACTAGAGGCAGGCTTGCTGCAGCCTCTACCTACACCAACGAGGCCGTGGAGTTCGGTTTCGATGGACTTTGTGTCCGGATTTCCCAAGGTAAGGGGGATGTCGTCGGTGATGGTGGTTGTAGATCGATTCTCAAAGTATGCCGTAGTTACAGCAGCTCCACAGAAATGCTCAGCCGAGAAGACTGCTGAACTGTTCTTTAGGAACGTGGTCAAGTACTTTGGAGTACCGGCAGACATAGTGAGTGATCGAGACGCCAGGTTCACAGGGAGATTCTGGACGTGCTTGTTTGGTTTACTAGGGAGTAAGCTGAACTTCTCTACAGCTAATCATCCTCAGTCTGACGGGCAGACTGAGAGGACGAATGCTCTACTCGAGGAGTATTTGAGGCATTTCGTCACAGCCAGCCAGGGGAACTGGTTGGATCTTCTTGATGCGGCGCAGTTTTGTTATAATCTGCATCGTTCCTCAGCAACGGGACTGAGTCCTTTCGAGGTTGCTACAGGCTACCAGCCTCTTACACCACTGGAGGTAGCTTTGCAAGGGCGCGGAGCGAAGTGTCCAGCAGCATACAGGTTTGCCCGAGACAGGCAGGAGCTGTATGAGGATGCGGTGGATTCACTAGCCAAAGCAACACGCAGAATGAAGAGATATGCCGACTTGAGGAGAAGGCCGGTATCATTCAGCGTAGGGGACAAAGTAATGCTGAGACTCACACCACAGATCTGGAAGAAGATCAGACGTACCGAGGTGCACAGGGGATTAGTGCAGCGGTATGACGGTCCTTTTGAGGTGGAGAAGGTGATCGGGAGCGTGGCCTACAAGTTGAAGCTTCCGGAGAGGTATCAACTTCACCCAGTATTTCATGTCAGCTTTCTCAAGCCATTCCATGAGGATGTGGTCGATCCGAGGAGAGCTCGTCCAAGGAGAGCTCCACCTACTGTCCGGCGGCAATATGTGAAGGAGGTGGGGAAGATTTTGGCGCATAGGCAAGGTGCACCAAACACCGGGATTGAGTATCTTATCAAGTGGAAGGGCGAACCGAGGAGTGAAGCAAGTTGGGAGCGAGCAAGGGACTTGTGGCAGTTTGAGAGAAGAATCAAGAAGTACCAGGGAGGACTTAACCCTCCGATGAGGACATCGGATCTCATTGGTGGGGGTGAGCTGTTACAGCCTTAGTCCGAGGACGTGCCGGGTGCGCGGGATTGGGCAGTTGTTCCCATGCATGCCGGGTCCGACACGAGTAGCACGGGGCTATTCGAGTGGTGAAACAACTGGTTGAGGCTAACACGGTGTTGCAGTTGCAGGTAACGAAGTGCCGAGCATGAGTCAGGTCGGAGACCAAATAAACCTCAAGATGATCGAGACAAGTGCTGGTGACCGAGCACTTGGGCGTCGGATCATGATCGAGCATTGGTGCCGAGAACCGAGCGCGAGGACTCGAGGTTGATCGCTGCGTGCGGATCACGGAGTGCCGGGTGTGCGCTGGTTCGATGCTGGGGTGCGATCACTAGCGTGCGCGGGTGAACGAGGATGATCGAGCGCTGCCGAGACATCGGTGCAGCGTGCTCGAGCATTGGCGCTAGCGAGGCGTTGAGCGTGATCGAGCGCTGCCGAGACATCGGTGCAGCGTGCTGCGAGCATGTGGGCGCTAGCGGGGTTGATGATCGAGCCATGACCGAGCGTGATCGAGAGTTGGCTAACGAGCACGCACGAGCCGTGAGCGAGCACATGATCGGTAGCGAGGGTCTGGCTGCACCAGCATGATCGATGGATGGAAGTTGATCGGTACTAGAGGCTTATCGGTAGCAGGGGTTATCGGTGGTGCGTCTGGGACGTGCACGAGGTTGCTGGTTGGTCGAGCCGAAGACTTGGGTCGAGCCAGGGGGTTGGACGTGTGGTGGTTGTAACTAACTACCAGCGCTGGACTTTGTTTGCCGATAGAGATAGAGATGGATCTTGATCGGAATCTTGGAGATAAGATTGCAACTGAATTGGAGATAAGCACGCCCAGGGCTGGATCGAATTGAGACGTCAAGGGAGTCCAGGTTCGTGGGAGATCTTGGAGATAATCTTTTGGGAAAAGATTATGCTCAGATTGTAGTTTATCTTGGAAGAGTTGCAACAACGTGGAGACTCCTATATAAGGAGGAAGCCAACGTGAGGAAAAAAAGGAAGAACTGCTGAGAAGGGTCTTGGTGGAACGTCTGCTCTTTCTTGTGGAGAAGAAAGAAACCTCATCAAGCAAAGTCGTGGAGTGCTGCAGATCAATTCCGGGAGTTGATTCTTCACGAGTTCGACGGCATAGGGTTGCTGGTCGTGGTGCTGTGATTGGAGGTACGACGTAGTTCTTCTCATAACCTAGTTTGCATTACTTGGTTGAGGGTTTTGCATGTAAACGAGTAGGTCGTGGGTGGCTGCTCGGGGTTGTGATTTGTGAGGACGATTGTGAGTGTGGGTACTCTAGTTCTCGCTACTCTTCAGGGGAAGAGTTGAACACCGTGGGGTTTGCATGTCCATGGTGTAAGCGATCATAGGGGTGATTGCTGTATCCTTGTTTTGTGTTTAATTCAAGGTTGGAACAGGGGTTCCGTAATTGTGGTGTTGGCGTCTGATTTTGGGTACTAGCGGCGTTCTTTGATTCCGGGAACTTGCTGCGATACCGATCAGGGGATTGGTGTCAAGGATCGATATTGGGTGATCGATCAGAGTCGCTTCATACTACTTGCTTGGTTTGCTATTGTGGATGTTTTGAGAATTGTCTATCGGTACCGAACGATATCGTGCACTGGGCAATTTGGGTGCTGGTATTTGTGTTCGGCGTGCGTCGTGATTTGCAGG
>JAURVB010006354.1:0-17107 GCA_033002965.1 Piper betle | reverse complement strand
AGGAAATCTTCTTCTTCTTCTTCCGCCTAATACCCAAAGGGTGTTGGGGACATGGATCATAGACTAGGATCTATGTGTGTACCAATGCCAAGGTTTTGAATGATTGGATGCCCTTCCTAATGCCAACCCTCATTCTTTGTCTAAGTTTGGGCTGGCAATGCACAAGCATTGATAGAAATTATCACTTATGCAAGGACATCTGCATCTTTATTTTAAACTGCCAAAATAGTAGGACATGTATTTTAGACAGATCAATCTGACTTCTCATGAGTATTCTCAACCTATCCTTGTTGAAATAATCAGCTGGATAAGATTTCACATTGCATGGCATTGTTGCTGAAATAGTCAGAATTCAGGATAAGACTTCACACTCCATGGCTTCTAAGGGCATCACCTAGGGTATGTGAACTAATGATGATTTTTGGCATACAAGCTATCATACTTGAATTTGCGTCAATAAAGACCTCTCATATCATTTGAACACAAAAGAACAAGGTTGTGTTAAGAAGACAAAATGAATGCTATAGAGGGCTCTTGTTCTCTTTACTTGTGCATGCTTACGAATGGGCAGAGAGATCTATGCTTGCTTACAGAATTAAATGAGAGTGTCTGTTCGTTTGAATACTGAAGAATGATTTGCTAGCACTTGCAATGGCATTAAACCCTTCACATTGCGTGCAATTGTAAGAAATGGGAATTGATGTACTCTAGCTAATGCCAAATCTGCGTGAAGGCAAATGATTTTTTTTTTTAAAAAGGAAGATCATAGCATAAAATTTCAATATATAAGAGAATTATCTTGTCATAAACAATGGTCAAAGATTAAAAAGTGTGTGGTTGCTATCTACGTATGAAATCCATCCACAACATTTGGGGTTATAAGAGCTGAGTTTTTATATATAGTGTCTAGTGTTTACTAAATGTGTGACTCACGTATAATAAAAAAATGACATTAACCCGTCTACATGTTGTGCATTATGCAGTTTTGTCTGAACAGGCTGCATATTGAAATGAGAAAGAGCGTACCAAAGAACTCATTGGCAATGCTGCAGTGGAGAATGGTGTCTCCATCATTCCTTCTACACAGTTCCATAAGCTCACGTTCCAAATGATGCTCTCCAAGAATAATGCTGAGAAAGTATTCAAACACTTCCCGCCGGCCATGAAAAACAGATCTGAAGAAGGGAGTTTCCCTTTTGCTTTGACTACTCGCCTGTGTAAATTATAATTCGCTTGGATGCGGTAAACTTTCAGGTTTCTATTAAATGGCCATAAGCCAATTGATCTACTTTCGTTGTTGCACTATGAGAAGTTCCATTATGAAGATAAAGGAGGCAGAAGGTAAAGGTGAGCTGCTACGTTTTGTCATGTTTACTCACAGTATCTGAAATGTACAAGTTACCTTTAAATGGAATTCACTTGTATATATGCTGCTAAACAATGTCTAATCTTTTCGAGGCTTGATATTATTCCTCAATGACAAACCCAAAGGAGAGCTAGGAGTGCCTTCTTCATTTGCGAATTCGATCTTTGAACACAAAGTGTTGGTTCACTTCGCTAAAATCATGTTTCCTCTCTATAAAAGTGTAAAGGAAAAAGAGCAGGGCAAAGAGAAAGAGAGCACACACACACACTTTTAATTTATTTTATTTTTCCTGCTCGGAATAACTTTAGAAAAAAATACTATGTTCATATCTTGATATTGGGCAATTTTGTAGTCATCCGCCCTTTTTTGAGCGCATCCTAATAAATGCAATTTGCTCATTCGTCATTGAATCATTGGTTAATTATTTTTCCTCATAATCACTTCAAACTCCTTGCTGTCACGATTTAAACAAAGGCTAGCTTTTCATACCTTATTACTATTCACTACATTGAGGACAAAATCATAATCCTAATTGAATGCGTTTAGAAAGATATTGCATACTAATTAATCAGTAGTGATTATACACATAACGAACGGCGCAGTATTACAGATAATATTCTTCACATTTGCTCCATGAAAGCCAATACATACGAGTTTGATATTAGTATATACTAGTATATATGGATTATACAGCGTAAATATGTACAGATATTGTTTTCAGGAATGCCATCTCCAAAAGTCAGCATTTATATCCAACACAAAGCATTAAACAGTAGCCAGCGTAAAAAATTTCATAGTCTTTAAGAATGACCAATACAGCGGCGGTAAAGATCTTGAAGGGGAGCTCGTTTTCTAAGACTGGGAAGCCACTTTCTTCGTGTACTCCACCAGGGACTGTAGCAGAAGAGGCAAAGGCCACTGAGGCAATGAGAGTAGCAACAAAGGAGCAGGATTGTGAAGTGTTTGTTAGCCATTCTCTTCCTTCTTGAATAAGTTCTTTATGAGTTTTACTAAAGACCTCATTTGGTGTCTCTCCTCTAACGTTGACGCTTTATTACAAATATTTTGGTGTGGAAAAATGATAAAACTGGGATTGGATTTATTTTATTGGGGGCATTGTTTGTGTAGATTGAATTGTATTCTGTAACTCGTTGAGAAACGTGGGGTGTAGCATTTTGTTTGTGAAAATTTGTTGTTTTGTTCCTAGATTTGCTCATGCTTTTATTTATAAAAATGAAAAATATTAAAATTTGTTATTTTTTTGAATGAATCAGTGATGGCGGGAAGCAGCGGACTGCGTCTGCTGCCCGGAGGATATGGAGCCGAGTGGAAGGAAACTTATTTGGAAAGGGACCTGTTTGCACTTTGCAGCACTGGGAACTGCAACAAGAAAATCGGATTTGCGTGCTGAAATTGTAGTTCCTTTGCAGCTGGCTGTGCTTGCAGGTGCGTGTTTTTTATGATATTTGCAGATAATAGTATATATAGATTATACAGCGGGAATCTATTCTTAAAAAACCATTCTTAACACTCAAGCAACTCAACTACAGAAACGTCATCTCCAAAAGTCTACATTTATATCCAACACAAAGCATTAAACAATAGCCGGCGTAAAAAAATTTCATAGTCTCTAAGAAAGACCAAGACAATAGTAGATGCTGCAAGAGAGCAGACCTATCATGTGTTTCCAAACTCACCTTAATGCATTAAACAAGAAAATCGGATGCTTCAGAGAAAGTAGTTTCGATACTTTTCAGCAAAGCAGACTACTCCAAAATCACTGTGGGAAGCTATCTATCAGAAGGAATCTGTTTTATACTTGCGAAGAGGCACCTTTCTTAAAGTACACCTAAATAGATCCACATACAGGGGGAACTGGGCAAGCGCAAACAAGGAGATCGGCAAGCATGTGATCCCGTATATTGGAAAGGCTGCATACTTTACCTTTTCTGGTAGCACAAAAAAATGACCAGCACAGAAGGCCACCAATGTTGCGGCCAGGGAAACATAGAGGGAGGTAAGCCCAACTATGAGCTTCAATGGTAGATCTCTATGGAAGTCTTTCTCCTGATAACGGGAAGTTAGGATGGCTAAGAACATGACCAGGGAAGTAACTGAAAAGCAGAGGGCCACCAAGGAGGCGGCGGCAAAGATCTTGAAGGGCAGCCTGTCTTGTAAGACTGGAAAGCCGCTTTCTTGGTTTACTCCGCCGGGGACTGTAACAGAAGAGGCAAAGGCCACTGTGGCAATGAGAGCAGCAACAACAGAGCAGGATTGTGAAGTTTTAGTAAGCCATTTTCCTCCTTCTTCTACAAGATCTTTATGAGTTTCACTAAAGACCTCATTTGGTGTCTCTCCTCTAACGTTGACGCGGCAAAGAAATATTATGGGGTAGGAGTCTTCAATATACTGCTCCATTCAAAGGAAATAATTAAATCAGTTCAATGGGTAGTAGTGTGATGATATTATGTAAGCTTTTTCTAAGGGATGCAATTAATACTCATCTTTTGAAACTTGTAAAAATAAATATTCACAAGCAGTTGGGAAGACTTGCTGGGGTGCTGTGGAGAAACATTTCTTTAAAGACTAGAGAAAATATTTGAAAATCATTCCTATTAGTGTGGGGTTAGTGGTTTTGGGAAAAGTAGAATTAAAAAAATTAACTTTTCCTAAAATATTTGGAAGAACAATAGTGGTAGAACAAACATTATATGAGCAATTGTTGCCAGCATAATACAATTATTACCTGGAAGACTTTATGGTGTGTTTATTTTATCAGGTAGTGGAGACGTTAACATTTCCACTCATTACATTACTTAGTATGCGATGCTAAAAAGAATGAGTTCATAAAAGCTTCTATGATGTGCAAGTGAAAATCAATCTAAAGAAGCAAACTTCAGTGGATGACAACTAGCTTCTGTCAGGATGAAATTACTTCAGGCACATGAATTGAATATTACTTCAGGGACTGTTTTTATGCGATTAAATTTGAATCACAAGGAATTTTTCAATTTTGAAATAAACAGCCATGAAGTAGGAGTTTGACAAATATGTACATACCTTGAACCATTTAATCTCCCATTGCATTTGTAGTGCTGCACCAGGAATTAACCAAGGTTGATGATCGTTTGACTTTGCTGCCAGGTGAATAGCGTTGTTACCATCATTATCCACTTCCTGAAAGATTCTGTTACTCATTTTATACTTGTTCAGCAAATATTCATACACTAGTAGTTGCCTGTTTTCAACTGCTAAATGAACGATGTTCTTGTTGTTGATGTCTGTGTCCTGAATGGCTACTGGAAATGTTTTTTCAATCTCCTCCACCATTTCCACAATCCCCATCTTAGCTGCTGTCAAAATTAGTGTTTCTTTTGAATCTGTGACCGCAAGGAGGAAAAATATTAGCTTTCAGGTTTTATAGTTACAATAAAATATCTCCAAGAGATAAAGCTGTTAGAGTAATATCAAATTTTGAGGCCTAGAACTTCTGTGCACTTGCAAGAGCTTTCCTAATCCTTGTAGTATTTTGGTACCAAGGGGTGCAGCTCAGCTTATACTCGCTGAGTACATTTAGCTCATATTTGACTCCACCCAAGTCCAAATACCATTCTTACAAGCACAAGAAGGATGAACATCTAGCACTTCAACCCGTATAAGAAAACAATTTATCATTTACTAAGTAAAGGGTATTTATACCTTCCTTATTCTTTTGCACTCCATTTTTTCTTGACCTTCAGTTGATTGCTTTAATTGGAGTTCATTTGTCACCATAGTTTTTGGTAATGATTCCAAAACTACATACGTTGGGGCTGTTGGAGCCATGCCAGTGTTTTCGTATTCGTAATAGGATTCATTTTTTATTAGTGCTTTCATAACTTGGGCGGCCCATATGTGCTTCTCCTTTTGGGACTTAATTCTTTGAAATCTTCTGAATTCTGTAAATTGATGGAAGCTGTTAGTGTTTTCTTTTTCTACCATTGAAGTCAATTTCCTAAGCGTAATTAATTAATTCGAACTCATATTTTAATGTATGCATGGAATCATACATTTTATAGAGATAAACAGCTCGATATATAGACAGACAAATATATAGAGAGATAGAGGGGGAGAAAGACTGAATTTTCTCTGATGCATTTACTTGAACCTATGAAATACCTTACATGGCTTTAGTTTATCATTCTAAAATGTATGAATTTCTCATCAAACATCAATAATGTTCAACTTTAACAAACTAAAGAAAATAATCCTAGACCCTAAACTAAAGATGTTCAACATATAAGGCTGCCTATACTAATGAATAGGGGAATAAGAAAGCTGTTCTATTCTGGTTTAATGCATGATCAGAATTCTGAACCGCAATGACATCATTAATAATTGTTGAGTTCTAATATTTGAAAAGCAAATCAGGCTATTTTGGAAATAATAAGACAAGAAACTAACCAAGTCCCAGTGGAATCATAGCTATCAGCAAAAGATGTTTGATGATGTACACAAGTGACGTATAATTTGGGGGGAAGTACCGGCTGATTCCACCTTAAAATCGAAAAATAAATGTTAAGTTAAAAACCACAAAAATGTGAACACCATATTTTCAAGTGAACTTGCATTTGTGATGTTTTTCTCCCTTAAATGTATTTGTACCTAAATCAGGAACTCTGCCTAATTTTCAAGGTCATGCAAAATTAATTAACTATAAAGGATTACCTTTTGTGTAGGCTGTTCCGTGCAAACTTTCACTTCCTCCATCTGTACTCAAGTATGTCAAAATTATCTCAGAGATAGAATATATATTTATATGTCAGGTACTTAACTTAGACTACATATTGTAGTTGTAACAGTATAAAATATCGAAAATAAGTAAAAAAAATCAACCTTGATTAAAAAACACATCCTAAAAATTTATCACCCCATGACCACAAGCTGATCCACAATAAAGTAGGTTGGTCACATAGTTGAGCATAATAAAAATGGGCGAAGGTGTAATAATATCGTCAATCTTAACATTTTCTAAGGTTTATATAAATTGCAATATGGAATCAAATAGAGTTTCGTACTTAATGTGGTGTCATCCTTAAAGCTTCCTCAAAAAACTGTAAGGTCAAGCCGATTACGATTGTGTTCTACGAGTTAAATTGGAGCTTTAAAACTATAAACTATCCTAAGCATTTGACATATATATAAATCATGAAGATAGATTAACTTCTGGTTTTCTTACCGCCTATACCAAGCTCTTGTAGCTCCAATTTAGCCCCTGTGTGCACAAAAGATGAACGTTAGTCATAGTGCCAATCTCTTTTAAGGTCTTGCAGCCATGACAGCATCACCTAGCTGCTTGTATTAGTTACAAACTTCAACCACAAAAGGTCCTAGAATGAATACCCCTTATTACAGTTAGACCTTATCTCATAATTGGTTGTAAGATTACAGTTGACTATTCACCATCAGTTACTAGAGAGACTAAAAAGAAAATCTGCAAGGAGAAGGTTCTACCATGGATTCTCTTAACAAACTACATATTAATGGACAAATAGAAAATTAAAAGAAAATTATGAGGTCCATGCAATACAACACAAATAAACCTTACTGACAGCTTAATTTGTTTTGGAATAAATGCTACGTGGTGCATATGCTTGGTTACCTTGGCTGTCTATAGGGATATGAGTTGAAGTTAATTCTGTTGCAATCAAATGTTGAACCAAGTCAGATCAGAACATTTTAAAGCAACAAAAATAATGACAACAACAGGGACAACAACAATTAAATGAATAAACAGCATCTTGACATTAAGTTGAGACAATTGTAAAATGCTGATTTGAAAAAATTCAGACAATTGTGAATATGAAGGTCAAAGTTCTCAATATGACTATGATTGAAATAGACCTTGTGAAATCATGCATGGTAGAAACTAGTGTTTATTGGAAAAGTATAAGAATGAAGGCTGAAATGTAACAAGGAAAATTTAATATGCCAGTTTATTAATTAAAAAATAGAAAAAAACTGTTCTAGAATCTCAGTCTTTGAAGTTCTTGTTGACATAATATCACTTGAATACCTGGTCTTTAATTCTTTCATCTCCAAGAAACTTTCTAGTTGTGCATACAATTAAAACAGATAAAGAGCGTCAACTTAGCTACTGGCAAGTTATTCCATGCATAAACAAAGTGGCAAGTTTTTGCATTGTATATTGGACTTACTTGCTAACACAACCGTCCAAGGATGGGTATTCGATAAATAAGGCAATGTTTTAACCTCGTCGAGAGCATTTACCTTTTCAAATCATTGGATAGGCATCATGGCATGATTATTGAATGAGATTTATTAATGTCATCATCTTTCATCACAAAATTGTTTATATTTTACATGAAGGCATGGCTGAGGTGGATGTAAGTAGGTACTGTAAAAACAATTAACTTTCAATTTACGAAATAAAAATGGAACTCACCATTAAGGTCATTTTGTTGGTGTTTCTGACTATCATTTTTTGCTGCAAGTAGAAAATTATTGCATAAGTAATGAACTTGAACACTCATAATTTTATCATCTAGATTGCCTATAATATAAAACTAGGAGCGGAACATTACCTTATGTAGAGGAGTACTTAGGACAGGGAATCAGGATACTTATTATCCACAAAAAGAAAACCTTTCATAATGCCCTTGATGAAATGACTTTTTAGTTTAAGGGCAACTATTTAGTTGCATATTTGATGTTAGATTATGCATGTGTCTGCAACATGGGATGTAGTAAATGTAATAGCCTAATACTAATAACAATGTAGCTAGATAATTTTTTCTAGATCATTTCAAGAAGAATTCTTTAGGTAATTTTCTTAAATATTATTTTTTCTTATTTCTCTAACCTCTGTTTTGGTTGCTCTACTGGAATGCTTTCCTCATTTTGCTCATTTTCATTCATCAAATTCAGATATTGTAGCAAAGAATTGGAAGAGGTTAGATAGTTCTACTCACAAAAAAATCTTGTTATGCCCGTGAAAATTTTATCAAGTGTCTCATAGTTTTTCGGTAGAAATGAATTACTTGTATCATCAATTTCATCTCTCTTGAACTCTTTGTGGATTGACCCAAACACAAGTGGATCAACCCATGTACCTGCATCAGATTGAGAAGCCACGTGTTTAGAGGCTAGAGCTAAGATTAGAAGATCATGTCAGACATCCAAAGAAAATGGCCGATTTAAACTCGTAATACGAGGTACATGTTAATAAATCTCAATCATTCTATTGTTTAAAGCATGAATGCCATTATTTTCACAGACAAAAACATGATTAGTACGGCTCAATGTTTTTGTGTACTTATTTAAAGAAATCTTCTTTTTCTTCCACCTAATATCGAAAGGGTGCTGGGGATATGGATCTTAAACTAAGATATATGTGCTTACAAATGACAAGATTTTGAATGGCTGGATGCCCTTCCTGATTCTAACGCTCCTTCTTTGTCTAAGTTTGGGCCGGCAATGCACAAGTATTGATAATAATTATCACTTATTCAAGGAAATCTGCTTCTTTATGTTAAACAGCCAAAATAGTAGGACATGTATTCTAGAAAGATCAATCTGACTTCTCATGAGTATTCAACCTATCCTTGTTGGAATAATCAGCAGGATTAGAGTTCACACTACATGACATCGTTAGTGAAATAGTAAGAATTCAGGATAAGATTTCACAGTCCATGGCTTTTAAAGACGTCACCTAGGGTATGTGAATTAATGATGATTTTTGGCATACAAGCTATCATACTTGAATTTGCAACAATAAAGACCTCTCATATCAATAGAACGCAAAAGAACAAGGTTGTGTTAAGACGTCAGTATGAATGCTATAGAGGGCTTACTTGTGCATGTTTACAAATGAGCAGAGTGAGTTATGCTTGCTTACAGAAATAAATGAGATTGTCTGTTCGTTTGAGGCGACTGCCACTTTTGAATACTGAAGGGTGTTTTGCAAGCACTTGCGATGGCGTTAAACCCTTCTCATTGCGTGCATTTGAAAGAAATGGGAAGTGATGTACTATAGCCAATGCCAAATCTGCATGAAGGCAAATGATTTTTTTAAAAAGGAAGGGGATATCATAAAATTTCAATATATAAAGAGAATTATATTGTCATGAACAATGGCCAAAGATTAAAAGTGTTTGGCTGCTATCTACGTATGAAATCCATCTACAACATTTAGGGTTACAAGAGCTGAGTTTGTATATATAGTGTATAGTGTTTACTAAATGTGTGACTCATGCATAATAAATGTGTTTAGATGTTTTGTCTGAACAGACAGCATATGTAAATGCGAAAGAGCGTACCAAAGAACTCATGGGCAATGCTGCAGTGGAGAATGGTGTCTCCATCATTCCTTCTACACAGTTCCATAAGCTCACGTTCCACAAAGACGCTCTCTCAGAATAATGCTGAGAAAGTATTCAAACACTTCCCGCTGGCCATGAAAAACAGATATGAAGAAGGGTGTTTCACCGACCCCATTACGTGACTTAATCAGCCTCACTTCTTTGTCGTCGGCAGGCATTTCATCTTCTTCTCCGCCTCAATCATGTACTCACAGAGGTCATTGCAGCCCAGGGCAGCGGCCAAGTGCAGGGGTGTGTTCTTCTCCTTGTTGATCGCCCTGAGCACCTCCACCCTGCTGACGCTGTCAACAAGCTTCTTCGTGTCTGATTTATTCCCACTGTTGACAGCCATGTGAAGGATGGTGTCCTCAGCCTTGGTTATTTTCTTATCCTGCTCAAAATCTGGCATCTTGAAATCTGTAACCAGGTCCTTCCAGTTCCCAGCCATGGCTTGTTTGAATATGAACATCTCATCAAACTCATCATTGGCCGATGGGGCTTGTGAGGGAGCGCTCATACTGGAGGTGTTATTTTGTTTTGGAGTGCTTGGTTTTGATATTGTGAGTCCAACTCTCACAGCTATTTATATGTATGCTTGAGTGCTATTATTCTTTGCTTCTTCTAATGATACATGCCTTGCTTGCTACTTTTGTCTCTTCATTCATATATATACTTTCCCTTTTGCTTTGTCTACTCACCTGTGTAAATTATAATTCGCTTGGATGCTGTAAACTTTCAGGTTTCTATTAAATGGCTCATAAGCGAATTGATCTACTTTCTTTGTTGCACTATGAGAAGTTCCATTATGAAGATAAAGAAGGCAAAAGGTAAAGGTGAGCTGCTACATCTTGTCATGTGTACTCACAGTATCTGTAATGTACAAGTTGCCTTTAAATGGAATTCATTTGTATATATGCTGCTAAACAATGTCTAATCTTTTCTAGACTTGATATTATTCCTCAATGACAAACCCAAAGGAGAGCTAGCGGGTGATGATAATGTAGGTTCCGTCTGATACAGGAGAGATTGAAAGATGGTGATAGTTTCGGGGTTGCCTGTTGTGTAAAGAGGAGATTGTTGGGTTTATTCCACATCGGTTGTGGATGGTGTTTGTAACTTGTATATTAGCTAACGAGAAAACCTTATTCTTTGGGCTAACTTTTAGATTAATAAAGGTATGTAACACTTATTACAAATTTCCTTTCCTTGTTTAAAGTCCCTTTTGGGGGCCAAAGGGATAACCGTTTTTACTATCACTCTTTAATCTTCACTTTTGCTGACCTGTATAATATGGAGCATATGGATATATATAGAGGTATGACGCATAGAAAACAAGGTGATTACAGTGAACACTTTGAACATCCTTTCCTTCATTCATGAGTAACTTTCAAACTCCATATACTTCCATCTACAATGTATGCCTTCACAAACTTCCATGTGCACAAACATCCATATGCATTAGAGTTGACAACAGTCTCAATTGATTATTTCCCCTCCAATTCCATATACAGGCCCTTCATTTTCAAAGAAATGACAATTTCATAATTTTATTAAACTAGTAAAAAGATACTAAAACATCTAAAATTTAATGACAGTATACTCAAAACAAGACATAAGCATGAATTAAACATAAAGAATAATAACTCTTTCCCAAGAAAAGTAAGACTAATTCACATATATCTATCATTAAATCAAGGGATTAATATACGGTTGCATAATAAAATTTGTAATACTAAACAACACTATATATATATATCTAAATCTAAACATGAACCAAGCATAAATAATTATGTACAAAATTAAGGCATCCCCCTCAACTTAAACTAAACATTGTCCTCAATATTCGAAAAATAAAGAGAAGTATGTGTAAGAAGACTCCCTCAACCAATAAGTCAGTGGATGATTATCATGAATGGTACAATAAGTCGGTGGATGATTATCTAACAATAAGTGCAAGAAGACTCCCTTAAACTAAACATTGTCCAAACTTTTTCTTCAAATCTACAATTCTTGATTTATCATGTCCAAGAATCGACATATCATCAACATAAAGAAGCAAAATGATAAAGTCATTCTCCCTAAATTTCTTGATAAATACACAATGGTTTGAAACAATTTTATTGTGGCCTTGACTCTCCATAAAAGAATCAAACTTCTTATACTATTGTATAAGAGCTTGCGAGGTTCGGCTACAAGTACGGATTTGGAGGTTGAACAGTTAGATGTGAAGACTGCATTTCTCTATGGTGATCTTGATAAATCAATCTATATAGAATAACCTGAGAGTTTTGTGGACAAGGAAATGAAACAAACGGTCTGTAAATTAAGGAAGTGCTTGTATGGCCTCAAGCAAGCTCCCAGTACCAGAAGTTTGATTATTTTATGGAGAGTCAAGGCTACAACAAAACTTTTTCAGACCATTGTGTATTTATCAAAAAATTTAGAGAGAATGACTTTATCATTTTACTTCATTGTGTTAATGATATATTCATTCTTGGATAGGATAAATCAAGAATTGAAGATTTAAAGAAAAAGTTTGGACTGGTAGGAAGGTAAAATACACTCATTTAAGGTTGTCTAGTTGTAAAGCTTTTGCACATGTGCCAAAGGAACTAGGGTCTAAGCTTGATCCTAAGACATTTGAATGCATATTTCTAGGTTATGGGGATGAAGAGTTTAGTTTCAGACTTTGGGATCCTAAGGAGAAGAAGATTGTTCGAAGCCGGGATGTGGTGTTTCGAGAGAATTAGTTTCTAGAGAACTTTGGGAATGAAACACCTACCCAAAGTGATTCCCAAGATTATGTTGTGAAGGAATTGGGTCCAACTAGGTAAATTCTTGGCATGTCCATCTAGCGGGATAGAAAGGCTGAGAAGATTTGGTTATCCCAAGAGAAATACATTGAGAAGATTCTTGAGCGGTTCAACATGAAGGAAGCCAAGTCGGTTGCTGTTCCACTAGGAGTTCAATTCAAATTGAAGAAGGGTGAGCTAAGTGAAGTAGAAGTATATGAAATGAAGAAGGTCCCTTATGCATCTGTTGTAGGGAATTTTATGTATGTTATGGTTTGTACTAGACCAGGCATAGCGTGTGTTATCAGGGCTGTAAGTAGACACTTGTCTAATTCTGGTAGAGAGCATTGACAAGCAGTTAAGTGGATATTATGGTATTTGAGAGGTACTTCCTAGCTAGGTTTATGCTTTTGGGGAGGTAAGCCTATATTATCATGTTAAGATGGTCGTCCTTAAGGGTAAGTCTAATTGGCATTACTGGAAGAGTCGTATGATTGATTATTTATTCATTAAGATTTTTAGTGATCCAATTCTTGGTTGTCCTGAATCATCGACTTCCAGTCCACTGTTGAGTGCTACTCTGGTTGTGACTTATGAAGGCAAGGCTCCTTCTATTCCTCCTCCTCCGCCTATTACTAAGGCTAAATCAAGTGTCACAGCTGAATGGATCAAGATGACTATTGGACGGTACTAGCAAAGGGTATTCCTTTTATACGAGTAGGGGAGATGTGCTAGAAGTTCCAATCTGGGGAGATAGAGAGCATTGCACATGAGTCAGGAGGGGAGATGCATTGAGATTTTCCCTCCTCATGTGATGGTGGTCGGCAGGCGGTCGAACTTGATGCACCATTGTCGACTGCCTACCGACCACCATCACATGAGGAGGGAAAATCTCAACACATCTCCCCTCCCGAATCATGTGCAATGCTCTTTAGCTCCCCTAGATTGGAACTTTTAGCACATCTCCCCTACTCATATAGAAGGAACGCCCTTTGCTAGCACCGTCCAATAGTCATCTTGAAAAACACCAAGAAACCTTGAACAAACTCCCATGATTTGCTCCATGAACCAAAACTCTTCCATGATCTGTCTGACAAACCTCCACAGGCCACGAACCAGAGCTCCACGAACCAAAGCTCTGATACCACATGTTGGGATTTTAGCACACAAAATCCCTAAACTCCATGTTGTGTGTTTTGACAAGGTAAACCAATGAAGGATAAAAGATAGTTGACATACTAATTTATAGTGTAAACTTTCCAATTGAAAGAAAATCACAACCAAATACATGAGATGAGTAAAATTACTCAAAATATATGAGTGAAACCATTCCTCAATACATGTGGAAAACTCCACCAAATTACAAGTAAACAACTATACCCAAGTGTGGAAAACTCAACCTAAAACAAGTGTAGGAGACTTGTTAATTAAATAACAAGCAGTACAAATAGCTTCTGCCCAAAAACCTTTAGGTAACTTTGCTATAGAAAGCATGCACTTAACCCTTTATTGAATTGTTCTATTCATCCTCTCAGCCATTCCATTCAATTGTGGGGTATAAGGAACATTCTTCTCATGTTGAATGCCATGTTTGTCCTACGTTATTTTCTAGCCAAACAATGATCACAAGAGTTTAGTGTTGTCCCTTCTCACTCATGTATCTCAATCTCCTATGCTACAAATCAGCTGTGAGAGTAGTAGAGGTTAACATTAACCTCCCCTGAACCAGACTAAATGTAGTTCTATAAAGACCACCATACTTCTTCCCTTTAATTAGAGATCTTTTCACTAATTTTCATATGCCACATGAAAATTATAAAACATAACCCTCATCATCCAACACACCTGTTGACATCAAATTCAATCTTAAATCAGGAATATAACACACATTTTTCAAAACAAGTTTGCAACTAGAATCGGTCACAATATGCACATCACCATGACCAATAATTTTAGAAATCTCATTGTTGCCCATCTTTACCACACCTAGATCAGCTATTACATAGGTGTTGAAGAAATCTCTATATGAGGTAACATTAAACGATGCGCTAGAATCAATCACCCATCTAGTATCATCATTAATTGTCAGGCAATCATTTCCATCATCAAGAATGATTAGTACATCGTCCGTTATAACATTGGCAGCCTTATCATCTTCACTCTTATTGTCAAGCACCTTACCATTTCTTAGATCTTTCTTATATTTAAGATACCTCATCTGCAGTTAAAAGGAGGACATCACACATAGTAAGACATAGATGAAGTGCTTCTTGCTCTGCCATTGTACCACGACGAGGAGTCTTTCCTCGAGGCCCGGGGTCAAAAAATACAGCAGTCCCAACGTGAATGGCATATTCCACAGCAGAACTAATTCTACCAGGAGACAGTTCATCAAAAACATAGCCATTGCATAACAAAACTTTTGACTGGCTAATTGCGTTTTTACCACTTCAGAGAAGCTAGCCATCCAATTAAATTCTGGTTCATCACTGAAATCAGCTCGACTGACAAACACTGAAAAAAATGAAGTTAATATTTTGACAAACAAGGATGCAAACGTTAAATGAGAGCGAAGAAATTGATCACTTGTGATAAACATCAGATACAATAGTATTTACCACGCGTGGATCAGCGCTTGTAGTGCAATGATGAAAGCTAATAGCTCAATACTGAATATGCAGTGAAAAAATGAGAATAAGAGGTGTAAAACATTTATACCTGCAGAATCCATGTCGCTGCGTTGGGTGAACCAAACCCAACAGAGAAGCGTTTCATAAGCAGCACTAGCAGCAGCTTCATTATCTTCGCTAATGGCAACCATTGATATTATACCTTCGTCATGAAGCACATCAACTAGAAAATCTCCATATATTTCACCTCCTACATAAGCAAGAGCAAGACATCTGAGGCCTAGCCTCGCTGCAGCAATGGCCAAGTTGTAATTGCCACCAGCCAGCCTCCCAATATTTTCCGACGGTGAACTTTCCTGGCGTGATGGAAAAAGATTTTCTCTTCTTCTTTGTACTTGGGCCCCACTCAGCTTTGACCTGCTTGGATTTTGGAGGACTGGAATTCTTCGAACTAACTTATGTAAAAGTCACTTAATTATATCATTTCTACTTTAATTTTTTATTGTATAATTATATTAAACCATTTCTATTTTAATTTCTTTAAAAAGAATCATTTAATTAAATTGATAAAAGACCGTGATTGAATGATAATAATAAAGATAAATTTTATAAAATTTGAAAAGAAATATAGGATTTAGTGATTCAATTGGACGGTGCAAGTTTAAATATTTGTTGATACTTGTGTGTCTACTTTGAAACGATATTAAATAAGTTTGACCAGCCAGTTTTGTGATCAAACAAAGGGTAATAGGGAGATTTGGGAGCTTTGAAGGCCAAGTAGGATGTTTTTTGTATTGAATAAAAAAAGTGGGGATGTATTAGGATATAAGCTAGCTTGGACTTGCGTATTGCGCAAGCCATCTTAAATAAAGTATGATATTAAATATATAATAATTTTACAATTTAAAACTTTAATAAAAAACATCTACAATTCTTAGTTCAAAATTTCTAATAAGATCAAAGGTAATATCTACATTAAAGGCCAATATACATTGTCTTGCACCAAAAAGATTAAAACTCTCAAGTAACCCTTAATTTTTAATCATCAAATATACCTAAATGTTATGTAATTAATAAAAATTGTACATTAAATTTTTGTATTTTCAATATGCTCATTGAAATCAATTTGAAATTATCAAAAACAAAATTATATGAAGAAATTTTAAATTTTAATATTAAATATTAATATATTATTAGTTAAAAATACTTTTTAAAATAATTAAAAGTAAATATTGGTTAAAGTGAAGAGTGTTGGGCAAGTAGGAGACGAAAATGAAGAGGTTTTGGCAATTAGGAGTGAGGTAGAGAGTTGGAGATATAATGGATTATTAAGAGTCGAGTTAGAGAGTTGGAGATATAAGGAGACTAATTAGAGGGATTATTCCGAGGTGAATTATAGAGGTGGAGATGTGAGAGGATTAATTAGAGAGTTGGAGAGGTGTAGCGATTAATCATGCGTTAGTAAAAGGTCGAAATGTGACGAGAGCGAAAAAAACCATCATACTATAGTATATAGTAGACATGGTTTGATTCTATATTTAAAATTAGGAAAAAATTAAAATAAATTACATATCATATAGCTTATATAAGCTACATATTAGATTTAGATGTAGGGAAAATAGAGTTCATAATCAAGATGTTGACAAAATTTTATTTTATTTTATATATGTCCTACTTTTAAATTTTTAAAAATGCACTAGATTAAAGATATTTTGTAATTAACTTTTATTGTAATTATTTTGATAATTAAGATGAAAGGGCTAAAAATATTAGATTGGGTAGAAAACTTATAAATGTCTTTATTATTTATTTTTACATTTATTTATTTACATCTTGAGTAGTGAGACTCATTAAATTACTCCAAATAAATAGTGTAGTTTATATAAATTATATAAATTGTAACTCGTGTATATAAGGCTCTTAAAATTATAATTAAAACATACATATATAACTAATTAA